>NQII01000637.1:176260-224084 GCA_002778355.1 Clitarchus hookeri
GGGGGGAGGGGGGGGCTGTGAAATATGACTTTTATTTACATTATCTCAAAAAGGAAATTATGGTTCCATATTTGGTAGGACTCAGGTTGATGTTTGTTTCATCTGCAAAGATTTACATGCAAAAATTAAATCTGAAAGTCTCAAAAAATTAGCAATATGGGTCGATGTCGCCGAGCAACTTTTCCACAAATGACGGAAAATAAGTTTAACACGGAACTTCAAGATCTCAATGAAGTCATGTCATGGCCATTTCTTCGACTACATGCAGAATCTGCCATTGCTGTATATGCCAGTTCAGGAAATGTTTTACCTGCGCATAATTTGGTTCTTTGTCTTTAATGTCCATTATATAGTAAAGAGACATCTGTTTTATACACATATCATACATATGGAAGGGGTATTTAAATGAGGGCCTAACGAGGTATGTAGCATTATCCTAGATATTATTTAATGGAATACCTGAGGAGCAGAAATAACTGCACATATTTAGCGATGCATGTGGCGGACAAAATCATAATTACACGCTGGCACGGCTCTTAATGAAACTGATCATGGTATACAGATTCGATGGTATCAATCAGTATTATCCGATTCGAGGACATCGTTTCTTGTCATATGACATTAACAACTCAGTCATAAAGCGAGCTCTTCGCAGGAAGTATCAGATTTTTTCACCAAAATGGGGAAATTATATTTTTTTTAGATTGTTAGATTATCATTTTTGGATTTGTTTACAATTTTTTTTTTAAATTTTTTTTGTTGTATTTTTTAATAATTATGCATTTTGCGTTCAAGGTCATTGAATGTCATGGCCATAGGCCCAAGGTCATGTTCATGGAGCCAAGGTCAAGGTGAAGGTCACCCTGTACCAATATGGCGTTTGGGTGACGTCACAACATGATTGGCAGTCGCCGCCTAAGCTCCTCTCCCAATCCCTTATGACGACTTCCATTTATATCCTACTTGCATGAATGCGCACATGTACACATGTGTTTTCATGCATATATGCATGTGTTTGCATGCATGTACACATGTGTGCTTACATCTGTGTATGCATGTGTATGCACATGTGTGCATTCATGAGTGAGTGCGCTTGTGTATCGATAAGAGTACACCATTATGTTACAGAAATTTTTTTCAAAAGGCCCTCAATAGCTGTGAACTCAGGGAGTGTCCAAAGTGACAGCCCTCCCTCAAATCCTGGCGAAATCCACCGAAAACGGCGGCTTCCAGAGGCGAAAATGTTTGAAAACATACCCCTCCGGTCAACACATCACCTCCCTGGGCGTGGAGGAGTGTGGTGGTGGAATGGAGATGGGGGGAGGGGATCGAAAGAGGAAGGTTCAAAGGTGTGCACAAACTTTGTTCCAGCACTCTACCCCTTAAGGGTGGAGGGGGGCGCTGCGCGCCCCCAAAGTCACCCTTCAAACTTCCGTTCTTGATTAATGAGTATGATGTGGAAGGAAACGCAATCCTCCATTTGCAGTGAAAAGGTTTCAAAACAATATAGTACTGAACTGCAAAGGAAAAACTACCATGACATCCCTGCATATCTGTTATTAGACATCTTGTGTAAACAAAATTTCTAAAGGGTCATGTAAAAGATTTGTAGTACAACGATGAGCTGGCTGAGGAAATATTTGGATTGAAGAAAACAGGACAATATGTTGTTGTCTAAATATAAGGCCTATGTTGGGAAACTTCCTGTGACCGCGAATAAATTGCATGACATCTCCAAAGTCACATACTATGTCTCTGATGAATATAAGCAGTTATATTATGAGATAATTCAATGGCCTACTTCAGACCTAACATAGAATGACAGTAATCAGCGACTTGGCTTTAAAAAACAGGCAATAATGTCATTTATGAGCACAAATAGAAACGTATTTTGTTCAATGCAGTGCTTTTGTTTTAAATATAGTGTTTGTCAATGCATTTGGGTTGACGCATATTTATTATATAAATTGTTGTTAAATTACTCCTGCATTGAATGGAAAAATAATAATATTCCGACATATTTAACAATTAATAATTAATTACCTAATTTCTATTTTCACTTGGATACTACGCGAATTGACTATTTACCATCAGAAATGTAATTGCCTAGAGTGAAGTTTTATGTTCATACGATGGTAAGTGAAGAAAACTATTTGTTTATGTTTTCTCAAAACCTTTGTAAGTAAAATATTATCAATTTTACACTTCATGTATTCAATTACACCGAAGGGACAGTGCAGCGCAATCGTGCGCACTCACTTTAATAATTATTTTACATAAGAAAAATTATTTACTAATCATTGCCAACACACCTATTTATAGATTAACTATAATTTAACCTTTAAAGTAACGAAAATAAGAAACTATTACGCTAACAGAAATACGAAACACTTGTGTTACATGCCATATTTAGGAAGCACCCAAACACGACATAAATGGTGTGATTTTTCAAATGTTTGATTCAAAAAGTGTGAATAAACTAGCACCGCAATTTAAAATTAATAAAAATTATTAATTAAGAATTTTTCCAAGGAACAAAATACATAAACTGTCTTAAATAGCATTGTTATATAAGTTATAAACACTCGTGCATATTATAATAGTAAATTAATTTCATAAGATAAATTTTTAATAAATGGCATGTTAAAATGGTTAAATGTTATTACAAATTAACTTCTAACAAAATTATTGTATACAAAAAAATTTTAATTTATTTTGAAAAATTTAGTAAAAATTCTCACATCATGATAATAATGAGCATTATCAATCTTGTATTTTGATTGAATATTGTAAAAAGAAAAAAGTTTAGAATTTAAATTCTATATAGTTTATTAAATTATCTAACCAAAGGACATATGCATTAAATCTCTTAGTGCAATAACATTTTTATAAAGAAATCAATGCATAGAAAAATAATTTTTGTAGCTAAGAAACTTTTGGTTTTTGTTTAGTTTAATTAAAAAAAAAATTCGTTATTTAATATTACAAAGTTTTCAAAATGTTTTCATCTATTCACTCAAAAGTATTTAAATTGACACTGTAATAAATTTTATTAAATGTAATACAAAAGTATTTGTATTATAAATTTATTATTTTATTATGTAATATGTTAGAATATTGAAATATTACAATCTATATATATTTTAATTTTAAATATGTTTATTAAATTCATTACTACATCTTTCTTACAACAACAGATTTGTCTATCCGATTTCAATTTGTTTGGATCAGTAAAGATATGTCTTGGATGGAGTCTTAAAACTAATGTCAAGCAGGAATTGGCTTATAACTCGTCTATTTAACTATTTGGAAAAGTTAAAATAAGTGTGCTGATTGATGATGCAAACGTCATTTGCGCATATGCAAAACATATTACCCGTAGCATACCAGGGTACCTTACAGATCTATCTTTGTAAACATTAATTTTTATCAGAGCAGTTTCTAAATAATAATAATGATATAAACATTTTTCCCATTTATTTGAATATTTGGTCTACTTAATATAATTAAGTGCAGAAAAAATTAAACAATTTCACTAGGAATATACTCTGAACTCACATAGGAAAATATTTATGTTCTACTCTGCTAGTAGGTAGGAAATCTGCGCCCGGCAGCAACAGCTGCTGGCTGATTATTGGTAGATTCGTCCACTTACTTCGATAACCTCACAATATGGCCGCCTAATGGTTCAAAGTTCTCCTTTTTTTTTCAAAATGCCCAGTTTGGCTCTCAAAAATGCCCGTATCATTTCCAATACTTCCCTTTCCCACCCAAACTTCAAACTTTCCAAAAATATGTGGAAAAAAAAATTACTGCTCACTACAGTTGATTGATTGATCAATGCGGCTGATATGAATATATTATTTATATATTTGAAACTATGTAAAATTTACGCTTTCCTATGACAGTTGCGAATATTGGAAAATAAAAAATTTCGTCAGGAAGTACATGAAATCGACCGCACAACATTTTGCTCACAAGGAACATGCTCTTACTACACTACACAATTATTCATGTTCATCAATGCAAATTAAACGCCCTTAGATCACACTTTACCCACTGTCTGTTGCCACAAAACTAAGTTTTCCACACTCATAAACTTCGTATCGTCACGCAGTGAGCTAGAAGGCGAAGTCTTTGCTGTAGAAGCCACACCGATATTCTGTCGGCAGTACGGGACTTGATGCACTGGAGGGTCCAGATGTTTTGACAGTCGTCACATCGGAAGGAGCAGGATCTCGGGTCGGTATTGTGGTCTTGGAAAGCGATGTTGCGCCCGGCGATGAGTTGGTGGGCTTGAAATTCATACTGGTCTCAGCCGATGGTGGCAGAGCAGCCATATCATCGAAATTATTTTAACTGCCATCTGTCACACCACCGATGGAAGCTACAGTGTATCTCTCTTGTAGAAATGAAATCGAAACATCGAAGAGGCTCAAAGTTTAACTTTGCATGACCTTACATGTTTGCAGAAAGTATTGTTGTGGTAGAACAGTGACCCGCCCCATAAGATTAAAATGTTGAATGCGGGCGGGATTCTTAATACAACCATCAATTTCATGCTGTCGTGTGATGTATTGGTACAAAAAAAAACCTTGTCACAATAGCTGCAGCAATAAGCTTTCTCTGGCGCAAGTGGTTAAGTCTATGCCGGAAAAAAACAGCCAAAGAACTTAATGGTACAGCTGAAGAAACAGATGTTGCAGTAAGAACTGGTGATATCAGTTCGTCCAAAGGTGCGTTAGACTATCGATACTGGCGAAGACATCACAACTAGTAATATAGAAATAGTTAAGCGGGACCAATCCATAATTTTGAATATTTTCTATAAATATGAAAAACCTAAGGATCTGTTAAATTATCAAAAATCTCAGACATTAATAAAAGCTAAATAATAACAAAATAGTACCAAAACAATCCTACTCTGAATTTTTTAATAAAATTATGACTTTGGAGTGAATTAAATGTGGTTTAAAATGTATATTAAAAACAGATTTTTAAAAATAACAACTGGAAAATCAATAGTAGTTTACAGACAAAAGAAAATTGAAATTTCGTGCATAAACTATTGTTTCTTATTTTTATCAATAACATTTTACAAAAATTATAATTATTTTCATAAAAAATTTTTTTATCTGTATTTTCTAAAATTATAACATATATTTTACTTAAAATAACTTTAAAACTATCATCTAAAGGACGTGACTTTTTTTTACAACACATTATGTCTATAATTCGACAATTTAATGGTTAACATATTTTTTTTTACTTTTATCTCTTGTTATATAAACTCAATTGAGTTACTTAATTTGTTTAACATTGTATACATTTTACATTTACTACAGAAATTAAATAAAAATATAAAATAAATGAAAAAAAACCTAATCAGGGAATGCAGAAAGTGTAATAATAAAATATATATAAATTCTTTTCAGTCACATAAAAAAACATAAAGAACAAATATTAATAAATGTGAAACCTGTACTAATGAATATAGAAATGAGTGTTTTATAAATAATAAAATCAATCAAGGAAAAGTACTATAAGATTATAGAATATATATTTATAAAAATGAATTAGAAAAACATAGAAGAAATCACATAAAAAAGAAGAAAAATAATATTTAAATAACAAATTTGAGCGTTGTGAATAAATAAAATATATTAATGTTATTTCATCCCATCGTATTACAAGAGAGAAACATTCACATACGTGTAAACTATGTTCTAATAAATATAGCACAATTGTATTTTTTAAAATTAAAAAATTTACTAATTTAGAAATTTATTCATTTTAAATAAATAAAAAATCTTTATTTTTTTAAAAGGGTTTTTCTAATTTTATTTCTATTTAATTGTAAAGAAAATTGTGGAAAAATAATGAGAAATATTACAAAAATGGTTAAATGACAAAACAAAGGCACACCTCTAGAAAAAATACATTTTAAATTTTTTGTAAAACAAATAACTTTCAGGGATTTGAAAATACATACCAAAGATTTCATAACATGTAATCCTATGATTTACATAGGAAAATTTTATCAGGGAAAATATTAATTATTGTATTATAATTTTAAAAAATCGTTTTGGGAATTACAATATTTAGCAAAAATATATGAACACACATAAATTTTCGTATGAAAATCTTTTAAAAATATTTAAATGTAAAATTATAAAATAAAACCCTTTTAGTTCGTTTGATGAAGATATTTTTGCTAAAGAACAAGAAGTTACTAATAACTAATGAGTATACTTTCCTCTACTTGGGTGCAAATACATTTTAGTGAAGTTCTAAAAAGCTTAAATGGTTGGTAGGCGTTGATGTCTCAATGTCAGCAATAGCATTATAGATGGAAACAGGAATATTTGAAACCGTACCAAGACAATTAAAATACACGAGTTACTTACCCACGATTCTAATTCAGAAAAACTGTATAATATTAAGCTAGCCCGCAATCAACTTCATTACGGAGGTAGGATTCGGAACATCAACTTCGGATGTAATCAGTATAATGATTTGAATGATAGGGTTAACTAACCTGAAATATTTACAGGACAATAATTTGAAAATAAGTGTCTGAGCCACTAAAAACTCATAGGCTTACATGCCCTCTACCATAATGCTACTTGTGTGAAACATTTGGTGGAAATAGGTTTATTGGTACCCGAAATAAGGCATAAAAACCTTATTTTCTTAATCGGTGCTATCTATGTAACAAACTGCCTAAAAATGTTCTTTATGCTGCGCATCTAATAGCTACAGTCAGCATAAAAAGTTTGATTGAACTTGGTTAAATAGTTAAATAGAAATTCTTAATATATGAAAATATTTGTATGGCCGCCATTTTGAAAATCAGTGTCTGTCCATATTCAAATCACGGATCTTTAAATGGCCTTCTGTAGGTGTGCAATATTTTGTGGAAATTAATTGGATTATTTCAGAAAATTGCAAAATGTTCATTTTACTCACCTAACACTAAGTTGCAAAAATATCCGACAAAATAGGATCCCTGTATTCATAAATTATGCTCCTAATTAAAACTGTTTGGATGGAAAATTTGGTTGACTTTTGTTGAAACATTTTATAGATATAACAAATTAATCTAAATTATTTATATAAAACTCATTAGAACTAGCTTGCCACACATAGCAAAAATTAATTTACATACCCTACTGTAGCAATATTATAGTGAAATTATGGTATGGATCGGTTGATTGATCATAGAGATGTGGCATAAAACCTCAATTGTTCATGTGACGAAATTCATAAATGGAGGACAAAAGTTTATGCATTAGCATGTCCCATGATAGTCATAGATACAATATTTGAAGTTAGATTTTAACCTGTTATATATTTTCGTAGATGTAGCACACTAAGCTAAAATGTTTGTTTAGGCACTATTCAGTAAATAAGAGACTTACACACTTAAATTATATTAATTAATATGGCCTACCACAGTGCAATTTCGTCGCGAATTTTAAATGATCTCGGCTGATTGTTTCCTGTGAGATTATTTCGTGTGGGGTTATCTTCCAAAATGGCGGGAAAATGAGACTTTGTATGAAAAGATTTTGATGAATATAACTGATACTGTCACTTTACAAATTTAAGTTTGAAATTTTTTTTTTAATTTAGTACATAAAACATTTTGAGCTAAAATATTTATGTGGCCACCATTTTTAATTATGTGCATCTGACCCTCTTAAAGTTTATCATTTTACATGATCTGACATAGAGCTACTTGTTTGCCAAATTTGGTATATAAATTTTAATTTTCAATGTGATGTTTTACAAAATGGCCGACCAAAGAGATTTTGGTTGGACACATTTTATCGTTATAATGTATACAGCCAGTATAAACATTTTCATTGGAATTAATTACATGGGTTCGACGATTTAACATATAAACCTAAAATAGCTCTATCACCGCCATTTTTTAAATAAGTATTTGACATACTTGAAAAATATTTTTACATATTATATGTTGCAGAACAACTTGTTTGCCTAATTTGGAAGCAATCTGTTAATGGTTTTACGAGATATTTCACAAAAACTCTATTAACTCATGTAGTGCTATCTTACAAAATGATGGGCAAAAGTAGCTGATGTGTGTTTTATATGATGCTTGTTATAGATACTGTCAGTGTACAAAATTTGATTTGAATTGGTCATACAATATAAAAGTTATACCAAAAAAAATATCAAAATTTTTGTATGACAGCAATTTTGAAAATAAATGCCTTATAAAGTTTTATAGCTTATATTTACCTAGCCTTTCCTAGGATTACTTACGTCGAAGTTTGGCGAAAATTGGTTGAGTTTTTTTCTAGATGTAACATAAAAGCAAAATTTTTCATGTTGCGCTATCTCCCAAAATGGTGGACCAATACTTTAATCACCTCCGTTTTCAATGCTTACACCTTGCAGTGTCAGCCTACAAAATTTTGGTTAAATCGGTTTAATGGTTTACGACATATATAAAAAATATCACCCTAAAAATTAAATTGACCATCACTTAGAATGAGTACCCAGCGCGGTCGAAAACTATGAAAGTAAGGTGTCCTTACTTAGTGCTATAAGTGTACCGAGTTTGGTGAAATTTGGTTCACGCTTTAAAAAATTAAAGGCGGGTGGGAAGACACACACAGACACGCATACACATAGGAATGTGATCTCATAAGCCTTACTTTCATTTGGAAAGTGTTTACGCAAATAGAATCATTTAACATTACATATCCAAAAAATAATAATAGAGGAGCAAATGACTTATTTCATATAGAAAAAGAAGCAAAATTAGAAAAAAAGATACAGCCTCTTTAGGTCAAGAATACAAACATTTATAATTGAAAGTTAAGAAAATTATGTGGATTATAACGAATTTTTTGAATCAACTAAAAAGTAATTGTTAAAAGAATTTATAATATTTTAAAATCAAATCCTGCTATAAAATAAAATTTAATATTTAATGCATTGTTTAACAGTTATAAGAATGGTATACACGAAATACCACATATAATTAGAAAAACAGCCTTTATAGATCAACTAACTTAGATGAAGTTTTTAATAATATTTTCGATAATAATTTAATAAAAATAACAGTGTTTCAAGCACGAGGCTCTGGTTGGTCATCGCATTCAATAAATGGTATGTAGAATTACCACATTTACATATAAAAGCAAAAAAATTTGTATAAACATAAAACTTTATTATCAAATTGGTTTTATTTATTCTAAAAATTCAACAGCTTTTTATCATGTTGGTAGAGTTTCTAAAAAAAAATACTTGTTAAATTTTTAAGTTTTTTAACAATTTAAAATGCCAAAAAATTATTTTAAAAAATTTACCATCGACTATAATTTACACTTATAGAATAATTAACGAAATAAAAATGTCAAATAGAAGTTTTTTTTTATTTCCCTGACACAGTGTAAATCATATAGAATCTTCTACAAAACCAGAAAATTTCTTAATTTTTAAAATGTTTTAAAATAATATATTTATGTTTTAATACTAATCAGATTATATTTTGCAACAATATATGCTTCTACCTTCATAAACTTATAATTAATTTCCGAGTGGTTTTATTTTTCTATCAGTTGATCCATTAAAACATAAATATATTATAATAAAATACATATTATTAGACATATTTCATTTCTAAAATAATTTCAACTTTAGCATAAACTAAATTTATTAAATTATTATATGAATTTTTTATTTTAAAATTTGTTTTACTAAAATGTTTATTATTCATTTTAAAATTAAATGCAAAATCTGTTAATGTAAAATTAAATCGTAAAATCCAAACAGGTTTTTTGGATTTAAAACAGTTATATTTGTTTATAAATGATTTTTTTCGTCTTATTTTATAACCATAACATAAGCCTAATTACAATGGGCAATTATTATTTCAAATACATTAAAATAGGAATTTAATTTCTATATACAATTTTACGTATTGTATCTTTTTCAAATCCTATTATAGTTTATATTATATCATCTAATTTATTATTTAATTTGCTTTCGACTTTAATTCTACATATTATATTATTTGCTTCTATAATTATATTTTTTTTGTTTTTTGTTCGATCAAGAAAAGTCAATTTATTAAACATATTGCGATTTAAATGACTTGTTTTAAATGTAATTTTTGTGATAAAATGTTAATTATATGGAATACCGTAATTAAGTTTTTTCTTTAATATCAAAATAGGATCTATAATTTAATTTATATAGAAACAATTATTTTAATACGAAAAAAAAAACATCTGAAAGTTTAAAGAACTAATAGGTGAATGTTTTAATTGAAGGTATAAAGGTGAATGATATCCATATAATAATTAGATGGTCCAGTTAACTGGAAAAACTAATTTGATATTAAATTTTATAAACAAAATAAGAAATATTTTATTTTAAAAATTACACATTTGTTCAAAAAGTTTTATTCATATGAAATATGTTTGTTTAATAAAACATATTTTAAATCTATCAAAAATATTCAAAGTAAATAAAGGTTTTTTCAATAATTTGGATAAAATTATTTCATTAAATGATTAAAAAATAATTTTTTAGGCATATTTCATGAAGTTATTCTAGTATAACATAGTACAAATTTGTGTATATTTTGCAAGACAAGATATATGATTATTTAATGCATTTATTTAGTTGAAACTTATTGTATTTGTCCAAAACAATTAGTAAAAGATGGTAGAAATAAATAATTTTTTTATTTCGACATGAGCATACTAATATAAATCTTATTTGTAATGATTTTGTTGCTGGAGAAATGAATCATGAAAAAAATTAGGAAATGTTCTTAAAATGTTTGGATAAATATTGTGGTTTAATTACTATTTATACAAATAGAAAAATAATTATGGCAAATATTGAAATAAATGTGAAGATTTTTTAAAAGTATTTCCATACAAATTTTTTTTGATTTAATTATAACTAATATTTTTAAAAAAACTTTTTGATTAATAAAATTTTTGTATCTTATTAATTTAAATAAATTATGTTGCTTATTAGCATTACATCCTTTTGAAATTTTTTTTTTTCATTTTATTTATTCTAATTACATCACTAACATTGTAGTTATTAGCTTCAGTCTATATTACTAAATCATTTTTAATAACTGATTTTAATATATATTGTCTTAATTAATTTTTATAACTTTCATTCCAATAGTTGTATGTTTTGGATTATTATATTCTTTTAGAAAATCGTCTAAAATTAAAACCTATTTATAATTTCTATTTCATGCAAACTTTATCCACATTTTATCTCTTGAAGACATATTACATTTTTCAACAATATAAGCTTTAAGTTAAAAAAAAAGTTGAATAATTAGTAACATTATAATTTTCCATTATTTCTTAAATAAAATTTTTAATATTTAATTGTTTCCAGTTATCTAGTGGTAACTTTTTGGGATGCTACTTTTTTTTAGTTTAGGTATTTTCACTAGATTCCTCTTTAACTGGGATAGTAAAATTACATTTAGAAAAAAAAACATCTATTATATTTAAAATTTATTTATATTCTCTATTTGTTATTTAATTTTTCTTAAATTTCCTTAATTCTTTTCAACTATATCAGATTCCTACAAATCATAAATTCCATGAGAAAGAACCTTTCTTCTAGGACATTTTTCCTTAATGGTTTTAACAATTCATTGATTATACCTTCCTTCGCAAAAGGAGAATGGTTTTTCATTTTTTGTATTTTTTTTAATTAATTTAATTTTCTGTTTTTATAATATTATTAATAATTTATTTCTTGAACTTTAAACTGTAATAACTTATTTCCATAAAAAAAAATGTGTATATTTATGTAATAAAATTAATGTTTTATATTTATTTAGAAATTATTATTATAAAGATATTTATTTCAGATAATTTTGAGGTTTGTAGCACTACAACCAATAAAAAATTTGTATGATTACCATTTTCTAGGAAATGGTTTTGAAAAATCTCTATCATGTGGTCATCTATTTTTAGTATGATCATTGCTATCTGTGTTAATAAAAAGAACTGTATAATCAAAAAGAATCAAGAAATTATTTTATCCAGTATGTAATTCAAAATAATGACTTTCCAGTAAAATTTATTGCTTCAACTCTACTCGATTGAAAATAATCTACATTTATGGCATCATTATGAGCAGTGGGATTAGGAATAACTTCCAGTATGTTATTTTTAGTGCTATTTTTATATCTCAATAATATTTTTAAAAATAATGTTAATATTTTATTATAATAAAAGTTATTTACTTAGTTATTTTGATAATATTTTACAATAATTCTCCGACATACTTTTTAAATAAAAAAATGTATCATTTTTTAAAGAATAATTTAACTGGTTTTAATAAGGCATTTCCTTGTTCTTTCATTAAAACGAAGTTACTGACATTTTCAATTGTAGAAGAATCATTCATTGTTTTTAATTACTTATATTTAAAAATGATTACAATTTTAATTTTTAACATATTAAAAAAAATATATATATGAGAGAAAATTTTGCTATGTTAGAAATAAATTCAATTAATATAGTTTTAATACCATTAGCAATAATAAAATCATATAAGTTGTCGAATTTAAAATTGATGTTTCAATTTTTATGATAAAATTTATATTAGTCCTGGAAATCATAATTTTTTTAATATTTGCTACATATTTATTTTAATAAGTTTTTATTGTAAAATCAAGTATAGTAGTTTTATTCAAAATATATATTTTATCGTCAATTCTTGGACAACTACCTTGTCCCAATAACGGATTAATGCTTTTCCTGATGTATGCATTATTTAATAATCATTATATTTTGTTTGAATATTTGTAGTTATTGAAAACAAATAAAAAACTATTGTATGTAAATGTCACATTTAACTGAATAAAATGTTTTTACTTTGTAATCATTTTTATAAATTAGCACTGTTGGGTATACTTCAGCTATCGCTTTATAATTGTTAAAATAATTTGTTAATTATGTAGGAAGATTCCCACCAAATGATACAAAATTAAAAATATTATTACTAGGTTTATAATAACAAACCAAGTGAGTACCGAGAGTTGAAGTATTTTCTAAATTCGCAAATGCACTGTCATTTTCATTAATTTTATTAGGTAATTCACTAATAATATTAACACATCTAAAACTATGATATTTTAATTTTTTTAAATTATTTTAAAATAAATATTTTATTATCAATATAATTTTAAAATTTTTTGAGTCTTCATATTTTTTTCTTAATTTATTTTCCAGCAACAGAAACTAGTTTATTTTTAATTTCTAAATTACATCTATTTTATTTTTATAATAATTCTTTGTTTTTTATACTTTTGATCTGAATCATTATTACTTTTACAAGACGATATATGTCAATAATAACAGCTGATAACAGTGCTATAAATGATAAAAATCCATTATGTTTTGATTCATTTACAATTTTAACTTAACTATTTTTTAACACTATTAATTTGATTATTATTTTAATTTCTTGTAATTTTTATATTTATTTCCGGTCTGAGTTTTTGTTAAAAATTGATCTGTATCAACTTTTTTAATCAACTACTTAAAATTTTAAATGTTATGGATTTTATTATATATATTTCATTTTAAATATTTATGCTCCCATTAGCAGCAAAACTATAACAACCACTAAAATAAATTTAAAACTTACATAATTAGCTACCATCAACAATAGCAACCACAGGAAGACAAAGAATAATTTAAATGTAATTATATATGTTGAAATTATTAGGAGTAACCCATAAGCAATGTAATTTTTGGAAAATAATAACCAATTCGAGATAATTTAATACAAAGACAATAAATAGAATACGCTGTCTAACACTAGGAGATGTTCAACCCCTGCCACATCCCTTTTCTGAAGTGATGCGAAGTTATCATCAGATATACAAAAGCATAATATACTTACCTTGGACAAAAAATTATCTTTTAGGCCAACAGGATGTTAAAAAATATTCTCCGAGCTGCGGTACACCTAAACTCCCATTCCCAACTCAATGGCATCTGCTCTATGCATAAGCTGATGATATGGGCAGTCACACACACAATTTTTATACCGACACCTGAAACCAGAGTTTCGGTAACCTGGGTTTCGGAAAGCAGAGTTTGTGTATGGTATAAACGCCACCAAAGTGAGGTTTCGCCATATATTGATACAGAGGTTTGTAATTCCATTTTCACGTCGAATCTTATGTTTCGTGCACGGTATAAACAACGAAACTTCAGTTTCGTATGTAAATATTCATTAAATGTACAACTAGGATATGTTGAAGTGTAAGAATAGAGGTTTAATTGGTTAAAAATAATGTGTGTAAGTGCAGAGTGATTATATAATATTGCTGTAGGTACGAAAATAATTAATACACAGTAAATATGTTGCATCTTTAAAACATGTTACGAAATACCATTTTGTTATTATGATTTATCGAGCAATGTACACAACTGTAGTGAAATTATTTGTCATAGTTATGTTATTCTGTCAAATGAATTTCCTTTTCATATCACCATAACAAAAAGGATTCCATTAATTTTAATTGTTTTGATACAAGTGATTTCCCGCATAAAACAACTCATGAAGCACAAGTTTCCAAAACAGAGTTTCGTATAACAGTGTAAACCCTTCACTCAAACCTTAGTTTGGAAAGGTGAGTTTCGGAAACTGAGGTTTCCGCTGACGGGATAAACGTACTGACTGACATGCACACACTTGCACGAGAGCATATGTCACAATACCTTCGCTACTTATGACCAACATGAAAAAAAGACAATGTTATTTTCTCCAAGATGCAAGTTTCCAGAGATTCTTACATTAATATTTCACACTATTATTTCTGCTACAGAAAACTCTCAAACCCAAAGTAATAGTAATAATTTTGAATTAATGCCAATCTAAAAAACACCCTAGAACATAAATATTACAAAACCACAAACCTCCATTCACATGAACAGAATTTTTTGTCAAATTTTGGCAGGCCCCTTTGCGAGGGTTCCCAGTTGCCCACAAGGAACGAAGGCATCCATCGTGATCTTTAATTTTCTCCCATCCATAAAATTAACACTTCTAGCCTGTAAAGTTCATTTAAACTTAAAAAATTCGTTATATGTCAATGTTGGTAGAAGAGAACAGACGAACACAAATTATATGTATATATATCTGAGTCCAGCATTAGAGGATGGAGGAACAACTAAAAGAATTGGTATTCGTCATGTTTTTTTGCGTCATATAGACTTCAGCTTTTTGTTTTTTTTCATGTTTATCTTATTTAAGTGTTCTTGTATTGTTCATCCAAGATAATGTTTGTCCGATCTTTTATAATAAAGTGCTTTTATTATTCAAGGCATTTTACTTCAATAGGCACCACCTGTTATCTGTGCCAGAAGACGATCTCATACACATACAGGGGAGAAAATACAAAAATAGCAATCAGTACATGGCTTTTCATTTCATATATTCAACACTACACCAGCAGCACCCTGCTTACGATTAATGCTCACTTTCATGGAGGTTCATACTGTGCGAAATAAGAGCTTCGAGGTAAAGAAACACGAACTCAGGGATACAACATGCCAGGGAATAATAGATGAAATAATCCTGTGAATGACACAGTGCACGATGACAAACATTACTTAGAATATTTGCGAAATGAATGCAAATTTAACTATACATTATTTACTGAATTGATATATTACAATCCCTAAGATATAATGTTAAACTTGGTTTAAATTGGTGTTGGTTTACGTTTTCCACAGCGATTATACCAAGGCACATCCCCTCACTAGCTAATAAGGCCTTTATCTGCTTATGAAATTAAAAATAATTTTACCTGTATCGCCATTAACAGCAAAGAAATCTCCAGACACTTTCGGTTGAAAATGCACCCATGAATACTGCAAGTACGAAGACATATATATCATTCCTTCTCCAGAGATAAAGTGATTCCGGCAGCCATATAAAATAAGGATTATAAAAGTTCCCTTTCCAATGCAGACACAGAGGAACCCGATGTGTGGCTAAAAAAATGAAATTGCCGAAGCGAAAAAGACATCGTACTCCCAATTAGGGTTTCCACTATTCGTTCGGTCAAATACGAGTAGATCATACATCCATATCTTAATTATTATTTCACAAAAAATACCAGGCGGGTGCAGAACCAATTAACCAAGGAGCAACAATGCACTCTAATCATTGAGCTACCCAGAAAATGCATTGCAATGGGTAGGATGCGAAGCACATTATTTTGACCCTCAGCAACTGTCAATATTGGCTTCAATCAACACATATAACTCACAGTGAAACTATAGCACAAAAAATGTTCTAGTGTTTTGCAAACAAATCGCATATTTGTAAATATCCCCCCTAAACCAGTGCAAATCATTGTGACAAGGGCAAATGGGCGAAAAAAATTAATACATGACTCATGGGTCACCAGTTGGAAACCCTAAGTCTCCAAAAGTGCGAGACCCTGACTCTCGTGATTTTCTAGCCAATATCAGACTTCTTATCACTCTGAATGAGATGTGGCAATCAACAGCACGTTTTACACTGTTTCTTTCACAAATAAATATTAAATGCATCAACAACTTACAAAAAAAAAAATGAAAGCGAGGCGATGTGGATACCATAAATTTCGTAGTACTCTAGAAAATATCAAACGTGCTCTGTTTGTTTCGAGCAGGGGCCACAAACAATACATCCGTAGACTTGACGAGGGACTGTTGCCTGATGGATGAAGAACTTTACTACTGCAAAAAAACGTGAAGCATCATATTCGGCGTATGGCCTAAGTGTGAATAACTTCAACACAAAAAATACATAAGATTTCATTGGTGATGATGGACGAGACATCTCCATCTTCAGCTTTGTTGAAGACGAAGATGAGGTATCATCGCAAACAGGATGCTGCTGGTGATGTATTGATCGTGTTTTGAAAGGGAGTGCCATGTATGTGTGTAAAAAATCGTTTTCTGGCTTGGAAAGCTAGTAAAGTCTTTATACAGTAATCGAAACACCAGGGAGTGATGCATTATCTGAAGACTGCGGATGGTGTGAAATAATTTCAGTAATTATGACGAAATGCACCTGTGGGAGAAAGGGAAGCCCGCATGGGAAACTCGTCGACGAACCACACCAAACATGTTCCTCATGTATGGAAAATGGAAATCTGGAGTTGTTTATCGCCAATCGAACCCGGTTCACCAGGCTAAGGGCGAGAAGCCTGGCCATTTCGCAAAAGCAAGGCTCTAGGTTTTAAAGTGAAAGAAGCTGAAAACCAGAGTTTCAAGTGCAGTTACAGATGGGGGCCACTAGGCTGATAAATAAAGTAAATTATGAATTAAAGACTTCTTAATTTTGTATCACATCCACGTGTTTTGTCGGTTGTATGTCCTTGACAGTAAAACTCATTTAATGTCCGAGAAAAATGTACATGGGGAGTGAGGTTGGCAAATAGAATTGCTGTGCGTCACATGCATGCATGCATGTGTGCAGACTCTAGAACGAATGGCAGGAATTTCTTCAGCAGCGGAGTTCCACTGCCACTACTCCGGCACCCAAGAATAGTGAGAAAGAAGTGTAAGTCGTAACCAATGCAGCAATCTCAGAGGATAACCAGCAGCTGGGTCGTACTAGTGTCGCGCAGCCAGCAAGAGGGAAGGGGGTTTCAATTAAACCCGCCCCATACGATGGACAGACTTCTTGGCAGGAGTACGAACACCAGTACTACATCGTGGCTGATCTGAGAGGCCCCTCATTTAGAATACTACAATCTCTGCCAGAGTGACATCGACTGGAGTACCTCACACTGATGTCAGCCTTGGAGCTAAATTTCGGGCGATTGGTACCTGCAACATGCTCACCATGTCCAACTGTGCAGCCGCACCCAGCAACCAGTAGAACCACTGCAGAAGCCATGGTAAGACATTGTGCAGCATTCCCACCTATCTCTAGATAGGTGGGAAAGCTTCACAATGGAGGAGGCGTGCGACATCATTGCAGTCGGGTTTTTCATCGATGCCATCGCTGACACAGAGGTATGGCAAGCAGAACGTCTGGAAAGCAGAACATCTGGCTGCACCCCGCACCATGCAGGACGCCCTAGCCAAAGCACTGAATGTGGAGTCAGCAAGACATGTTTCCGCACCCCGACGTCCAGTAAGGGCAGTGACACTGAACGGAGATGACGATGGCATCAAGAAGATACTGAAAGAGATGCAGACGTTTGAGGGACATCGCTTCCAGTTTTCGTGCTCCAGAGTTTCGCCGCCCAACACCTAAATGGCCTGAGTGTTGGTCATGTGGACAGCAGGAGCACCTGAGAACCTACTTCCTACAACAGCAACAGACGCATAAGTGGGAAAAGAGGCAGATAATGGCAGGTGAGAATACAACGCATTCGGAAAACTTGTAAACACCGATCTTGGGGAGCGAAGGATGGTGACTGATGGAGGGAAGGGCCCAATGTTTTTACATGTATGGTCGGTGAAACAGTATTGGAACGCAATACTGGTATAGGGGAGCCTAACGGTGTTCCTTGCCAGATGGTAGTCGACACTGGAGCAACCATAATAGTAGTAAGATTAGACATCCACCGGCCTTCCCCCAGCGATCGCCTGACGACAATATGGAATGGTGCTATTTGAATACAGTAACAGGTGAGACCACACCAATTAGAGGTAAGAGAAAATTGATCTTGACGATTGGTGACCTTAGAATAAAGCACGATGTTTACATAACAGAAATAAAGGATGAATGTATTTTGGTACTGATGTGCTATCAAGGCTGGGGTGCTGTATCGATACTCGACTTGGTGTGCTACTGGTAGGCAGAAAAGAGTTGGCGGTGTCAACATGGCATGATTTTTCCTCCTCAATTAGTTGCCCAGTAGTTTGTTGTCAACCTACTGTTCTGCCTGCTTCGAGTGTAGTGAAGTTACCTTACAGGCAGATGTCAAGGAAAATTTGTCACGTGTTGGGGTCAAATTGAGCCAGCAGAGAGAGAGAGAGAGAGAGAGAGAGAGAGAGAGAGAGAGAGGGGGAGAGAGAGAGAGGGAGAGAGAGTTGGCATCCTGCCAGGTGAAGTAGTTGTTGAAAGGACTTTAGTCTCTTCTAATCCTGACAGTTTTCCAGATGGAATGATACATTTATCCGATAGTGCAGTTCATCTTGAGGATGGGGCTGTAATATGTGTTTGAAAGAAGGTCACACAGGTACTTCCAACAGTTTCAGAAGATTCTAGAGCAAAACAAATAGAATGTCTGTTCTCTACCAGAACTACTATATAGGTAAATATACAGCCTCTCGGCCATACTTTTGTTATTTTTACGTAGCACTCTTAGCCAAACTGCCATACCTCGCTTCAGCCGCCCACTCGGCGGGGAAGAGGTATCACGCCTTCTCAATGCAGGTGTCCCAGCTATTCACTTGAGGTAACCAAGTCCAAAGTCCCGACATAATACACAAGCTCCACCAGGAGCACCCTTCCACAAGGCCTGAGAGCCTCGTACTCAGATTACCAAGCATGTGGCTTGGCGGGAGTACTACCGGACCTCTAGCATCTTGCCAGGACTACCGAAGCAGGTGCCTGCTCACCGCTTGGTCTTTCTTTAAGAGGGGGAATCTCTCCAGTCCTCCTCCAGCATACGGAGTTAACCACTGCCAGCACAAGTCCAACCTCTATTGATCGGAACACCAGAGAAAACCTCTGGTGGGGCCAACCCGATAAGCCCATTCTCCCACTTATTTGCCATGGGACTAGTGGGTTTACTCATGCCCAGCGACCCACCAACCACACCACCAGCAGACAGCGTGCAGTGAGACTCTGCATGGGCGGTTTCCTACCAGAACTACTGGAGGAACTGCTTCTAAGGACAAGAGAAAACCTTAACTAGCGACAGGAGAATGCTGTATCTGAATTACTGCAGATAAATAAGGATGTCTTCTCGTTTGAACCAAATTACCTTGTTAGGACTAATGTAACCTTCCACCACATATATACAGGAGATGTCAGGTCCATAAAGAAGCCACCATGACGACTGCAGCTGACTTCGCATGAGGCAGTTGAGAGAATTCTGTAGGAGATGAAGCATCTATATGTAAAATAACTGTCAGTTAGTTAGTCCAAGGTCATCCTCCACCATTCTTGTTAATAAGAAAGGTGGCTGTCTATGGTTTTGTGTGGATTATCGAGAGCTTGATAATAAGCCAAAGAAAGACTCTTATCTACTGCCAAGGATAGACCACACACTAAACAGCCTAGGTGTTTCGCAATGGTTTTCTACTTTGTACCAGAAGAGTGGTAACTGGCTGTTCGAGGTACCCCAGAGGACCAAGAGAAGACTGCATATTGTGTCTAAGTGAAAGGAACCTGGCAGTTCAATGTTATGCATTTTGGGTTATGTAATGCACCTTCCACCTTCGAATGCTTGATTGAGAAAGTCATTCCCTTTAATATCCTAGATGAGTTTGTGACTGGAAGAACATTTTAAGAGCACCTGTCATATTTACAGAATGTATTCCCGAAAGGGCTGCAGCCAAAATGAAACTAGTTCCAAAGAAGTGCCACCTTTACCAACAGGAAATAAATTTCTTGGGAAAAGTAGTGTCGGTCCTTGGAATTGGAACACACCCCGATAAAACCAAAGCAATAATAAATTGGCCAGCACCAATTGAATAAACTGAAGGGTGGAGATTTCTGAGATTATGTACCTATTACAATCGATTTGAACCTGGGTTCACCACGATCGCCAAGCCACTACATGAACTGACTGAGGTGAAAAGGAAATTCCATCAGACCACTGTGTGTGAAAATGCTTTCAGTAAACTAAAGTGCGGGCATGTTCATTTTGGACACTGGTGCTAGTGATGCAGGCATTGGAGCTGTGTTATCTCATGTTCATAATGGGAACCACTACTAGAATTCTTCAGTGAGGTATTTCATAAGCTTGAGAGAAATAGCTGTATTACATGAAGGCAGATTATGGCCATGGCGAAGGCAATTTCAAACTTCCACCCCTACCTTTATGGCAGACATTTTATTTTAAGAATCGACGATGCTTAATATGCAGGCTAATAAATTTCAAGAACTCTGAAGATCAAATAGGTTGGTTGATACATCATCTTCAAGAAATGAGCTTGAAATACAACAGAAATCTGGACCCCTTCGCAGCAACGCAGATACACTTTCTAGGAGGCCATGTGAGTCATTGTGTTGTCTATGTTAATGCCAGGAAGAAAAGGGTGGTGAATGACTAAAGGTATGGACGATAAGAGTTAAAGGTTCCATAACTTTTATAGGGTCACCTATCTGGAGTGATGAGGGTATTATGAAAGCTCAACTGAATGATCCCACTTTGCAGCCATTATTTAAGTGGAAAGAAGCTGGCTGTATGCCATAATGTGAAGATATACATAGGTTGATCGCAGCAGTCAAATCATACTGGACACGATGAAATTCGCTCATACTAAAGAATAGTGTACTTGATAAGATCTGGGAAAGTAATGAAGGAAAACACATACATTAAAAGGTTTTCCTCCCAGAACCCATGGTTCCAGACGTCTTAAAGGAACTACATATTGTGGCAGCCAATGGGCACTTTGGTGTTAACAAGACCCTTGACAGAGTTTTACTGAACTTCTTCTGGCTTCATAGTCGGGAGGATGTTGAGAAGTGGTGCAGAATGTGCCCTACCTTCACTGCTAGGAAGGGCCCAAAGACTTGGGGACAAGGTCAGCTTCAGAAATACAATGTCGGTGCCCCATTCGAGAGGATAAAAGTAGATATTCTGGGCCCCTTGCCTGCCACAAAGAGAGGTAATCGGTACCTTCTGGTGGCTCAAGATTACTTTACATAGTGGCCTGAGGTCATTCCCCTCCCGAACCAGGAAGCACATACTGTGGCTGATGCACTAGTATAGCATGTCGTCTCGAGATTTAGGGTACCGCTAGAACTCCATTCCGTTCAGGGAAGAAACTTTAAATCTTCTGTATTCCAGGAGGGAACAAAGATTCTGGAGATGAAAAAGACTACGGCTACAGCCTTACACCTTCAGTCAGTTGGAATGGTTGAGATGCTTAACCGCACTATTGAGCACCAGCTGTATGTCTTTGTGGCAGACAACCGAATGCATTGGGAATCAGATGTGCCATTGTTTCTCCTTGCTTATCCCTAGGAAGTACATGAGTTCACAAGGGTAACACCGTCAAGGATGCTGTTTGGAAGAGAGCTACGCCTTCCTAGTGACCTGATGTTTTGCCGACCGACAGAAGAGGATGGTAGAGTGCCTGATTACGCCAGGTAATTGAGTGACAGACTAGTCTGCATTCATGAATTTGCTCGACAGAATAAATAGTGACAGTATGAAGACGTGGTACGATAGGAGAATTTCGGGTAAGGTATTTCAATAAGAACAACTTGTGTGGCTGTTCTTACCAGAGAAGCGAAAAGGATACTTCCCGAAGCCACAGAAATGTTGGGAAGGCCCCTGCAAGATTATGATTAATATTTTTGATGTGTCAAAGAGTGTGTGGAGGACAGAGTAGTGCTATGATAGCAGGCAGTGAGAACGAAGGAATGTTGTAAGGTTAGTCAAGCGATAATCCAAGAAGGCCATTTCTTCTTTCAAAGACGTCCCCCGCACATTCTTATGTATGCGGTTGTGATAAAACGTTTTGCGGCATGCATGCTCCTGACCTTCAGCAGATTGGATTTCTGCATTTATCTGAAGAATGTTCTGGTTTTTATCGTCCTTGCCCCTCTCAGTGTGAATCAGGATGTGGCGGATTGTTCCACATATTGGCTGCTGTTACTATAAAAGCACATTGGTCCTCATGGTTGGGAGTTTTTTTGAGACGGAATTTGGGTGATTGCACGACCTTGACCGATAGAAAGCGAGCCAGAAGATCAACGAAGCGTGATGGTAGTGACCAACTGTTGGAAAATCTGCGACTTTTAACATCGGTGCAGTGAAGAGTGCGACTGGCAGGCTAAAATATTGGTCTGGATGTGTGACTGAAAGACATTTCAAATGATCGCACCAAACAGACTGAACATGTGTTAATGATGAATGTGAGTTAATTAACTATAAACAAACATACATTGAGAAGAACTGTATTTATAGTTGAGATGGACAAAAAATCCTGTGCTCATTGAGAAATAAAAATAGTAGTTAATGGAGCTAGAAAGATTAATGCTGTAAATATTAGCTGTGTGAATAAATAAAAATCAAAATCAGTTATTTTATTTTTTTTTTACCTTCATCCCTCACGAACTCGGATACATCCCTCTGGCATTTTTAGCAAAAATTTTCCATACACACCACAAGGTAACTGAAAAAATATATATAATTTCAGACAATGTTATGTTTTTGTTAATTATTTTTCTCAAATATCCCTATTGCCTTTGCTCAAATAAACAAAAAGGAATAGATTTTTGGACACTTTGTGTTACCCACACACTTACACTTTGTACAAACCAGACTTATACTACAAACTTATCACTATTTATTTACTCAGTCACCACTAGCATGTACTGCAATGTAGGTAGTTTTTCACATCCACTGCCCTTCATCATCCTCGTCCGCCGGGCTCGTCTTCATCTCGCAGGGTAGGGAAGTGGTATGTCATCGTCTGCTGATGAACAGGAGCACGGCTTCTTTGCCTGGTAGGATAGTTTGTGTCTCACCATAGTATTTTTCTCGGAAGCGAAGCACTGGTTCCGGGCACCTTCGTCCTAATTCGTAGTCCCTAAACTGGATACCTTCTTTGATATAACTGGTTTCGCCCTCGGTCAGGTCCATCTGTTCTTCGGCACTACATGGTAGGTCTACCTCTGACCTAATGACTGAGCAAATTTGGACATAGCACCAGATTCTGTCCAACAAACAAACTTTTGACTTTGCCTTATGCATTCATAATGCTCGACTTAGAGGCAGATACCATGGTGTAATAGAAGCAAGTATGATTCACACCACTGCATGCTTCTATGTTTAACACTGCATCCTCGTACTGTAGATCGCCCAGCATCTTCTCCGCTCGCCTGAACTCTGGGATGGAGTTGGGATAACACTTGACAATACCTGGCTCGAAGGAGCTGGCGTACATCACCTCGTACTTTGTGAATCGCAGTGTAGATGCGGTGGGAGCGGTTGTGTCAGGCCTGAAAGAGCGGCTGCTGGTATCGATGTTAGTCTGCACTTTGCCCTAAGATGCTGGATGCCAATCGTCTCATGTTACCGAGGTGAGCGAATGCTAGGCGGTTCTGGTGCTAGGTCAGAGACTTGATATGATGAGCTACATGAAGTCGGCAGTCGACTTAATTGCAGAGCTTTCCATGTTAATTTTTTACTGTGTGGTGGCTTATCCCTCAAGGTAAGGACCCACACACCGATCTTTGCAATGGTCGATAAATTTCTCTGGACATTGGAGGTGGTGACAAGGGCGGCACCTGCTGCGCGACGGAATGCCTGGCAACAACTGTGGAAATACCGAGTGTCCGGAATAGAATTGGTGCAGCCTTCGAAACACACTCTGTATGGAAGGTAGTCGTGAATATCGTCGTCCTGCTGCAGGTATGCCGGTGGTACTTCCTACACATACCGAACTTCGTGGTGCGAGTACATCATCAAGAACTCTTTTGGCAGAAAGGCGAATTCGTTTTCCGCATCTACGGCCGCGAGTGAGCGTAGCTTCATTTACGCGATGATCACCAAAATTATGTTCTACCCACTGGGACAGCATGCAAACATCTGCTTCTTGGTGATTAAGAATAAGAAATTCCAGGCTAGCGACTTGGGCATGTGTCGATGAAAGTAACTGTAGGCTTGAGACTGGATCCTGAGGCATTTATGCACTTGTATATTACTACAATGAATGGGTAAAGGGATGATGTAGGGGAGGGGAGGTGCTCAGAATTGGGCGACATTGGCCCACTCTGGTGGTATATGTTGAAAACTTGAATTTCTAGCGCACTGCAGTAGATNGGGGGGGGGGGGGTTGGTGAAGATAGTAGCCGAGTTATGACGTGTAATTGAGAGTGTGAAGCTCTCTCTCTTCTAGTTAATCGATATGTTTATTGTGAATACGGCTACGAAAACGTATTACTTTCTGCTCTGAAGCATTACCAACGTTTGTGATCTTTAACGAATCGTGCTCAATCATGATATGGAAATTATTTATAACAGGTAATTTGAATATCGCAATGGATTCATA
Source organism: Clitarchus hookeri (assembly GCA_002778355.1). NCBI lineage: Eukaryota > Metazoa > Arthropoda > Insecta > Phasmatodea > Phasmatidae > Clitarchus > Clitarchus hookeri. The sequence continues at coordinate 201,493 of NQII01000637.1, forward strand.
CCTTTATATATGCCACATATTGCATATTTTGAAATTATGTTAGAGGACTCTGCATAATTTTTCACAGTTAATGCTTGCGGCAGTTCTCTATGACATTTTTTCTGTTGGTGGCGAATAAAATATTTATATTCCCTCGCGGTTTTGTGATCTTAAAATTTTTGCAGCAAGTGTTACAAATTTCGGTGGGGTGGTGTCTCGTGTGCACCACAGTGGTGAGTGTATGCGTAACAGCTCAGAGTGCATGTTTAAAAAATGATTTCGTCCTTAAATATATTTTTTTTCGAAGGCAAATGTATAATGCTACTGTACATGTACTGGTAACTTCGCAACTTCTCAGAGTATGAATGTGACTGGAGTTGATCCTCTCCGAGTGATCTTGGGTATGTTTTTATCACTGTGTAAGTATTAAAATTTCTCAAAATATTTTTTTTTCCTGTCAGCGGTGATTGAAGATTTTGCTGCTAGCAACGAGACAGTCGTAAGAAATGTATGTATTTTATAAGTTATTTAAATTTATAAATTTTAACATTAATGAACTAAAAAAAAATTAAATGGTGATGATTTTCAAAATGCTTAAGGCTTCAAATACATGTTGTATGCTTGAAACGCTTGTGAAATCCAGACAAATGTCGAGAACATCAATACATCGCTATGTGAATGATGCCCGACTATGTCTTTTTGGAGAGGGGTTCTCAGTATAGTTAAAATTACATATGGCTGGATTGCTTTAATCTTATGGGTTATTATATAATTTTTTCATTTTAGTGTGTTGATTTATAGGTGTCTGTGTTCATGTATTGGGGCATAGTTTGACAGTTGCCGAGGTGAAATTAGCACATCTCAACAGGTGCCAGTAACTGATATAAATATATGAAGATGTCGGTCGTGGGTCAAGCAGAAGCTGTAGCATCATTGACCGAGTTTGACATACCGCCATAAACTTCTTCGGCTTTGAAGTCTCCACCGTTTTAAACAGTCTACCACTCTTTCGGACAAACTGATGGCAACTGCTCTTACTGTAACATATGTTTCTTCTGCTGTCACTTCTGGTTTTTTTGGCTGTATTTCTTCGGCAGATTTCAGGTCATCGGCTGAATCACCTCCGCCAAAGAAAACATCGCTACAGCTATTACCACAAAGTATTTTCGCACCAACACATTGTAGAACAGCATTAAATGCATGGCTGTATAAAAAAACCCACCCATATTTAATATATGTGCTTACAGAGTGTGTCGCTGTTCTACTGGAATGATTATTCCTCAAACATGTAATGTCATTCAACGTTAAATGGTGGTCATCATCAATGCTTTTGTGTCACTTATTAAAGAGAGTGTACCTGCAACCTCCATCGGTGTTGTGATGGATGGCAGTAACATGATTTCGATCCTATGGTGCCTCTGACAACATTGTCTACGACCAGTATGAATTTTGAGCCTGCCAATTTATCACCAGGCACAATATCGCATTCCAAGTCCATAATATCGGAACTAGTTCCTGTTCCTTCTGATGTAATGACAGCTGAACCATCTAGGTCCACTTATGCATTAATAACAGCACTGCCGAGAGCATATCGGTGTCTCTTCTGCTGCAGACTTAGCCTTCCAGCTCATCACACAGGGACACCAAGTTTATGAGTGTAAAAAACCTTGGTTTCGTGTTTATGGACTGTAGGCCCCTTTGGAAAAACAAAAATAATTTCAACCTGAAGGTGCCATCACAACAGCATGTAAGTTGGTACAGGTACAGGACATGGCAGTATTTATTACAGAAAAAATCAAAATAGTGTACCACACTAAGCATGTATTGCGGGTAACCAAAACTTGCAGGATTCACTTAGTATGTTTTTGAATCACTTATAGCATGGAGAAGGTAGCAGTATGGTCGGACATGAAGACATAGAGACATTGGATGTTTTTCTGAGGAGGATCCTGGCACAGCTAGTGAAAATGACCCTCTAAATCTACCCTAGTTGCTGCTGGATGATTATGTCATGCAGCATGGTTTCAATGTTCTCAATGAGCTAGAGGTCTAGGGACCTTGCTGGCCAAGAACGCAAGTTTAAATTACAAAGGCAGGCAAGAGAGACCCATGCTCTGTGAAAAAGTACATTATTCTGCTGGAAAATCGGGTTGTCAAGCTGCACTAGGAAGGGGAATGCACATAGTCACAGATTTTCCTAGATTTGTCACCACACCATCATGGTCCCTTCAATCACCACTGGTAGGGATCTGAAATCTTTGGAAATGGCACCCCATACTATGAAACCTCTCGTTTGGGCAGTGTACTGCTCTAGAATGAAGCATGAACCACAGTGCTGGCCAGGATGTCTCCAGACTCTAATTCGGCAGTCGTCTGTATCTAGACAGAAACATTATTCGTTAATGAACACCACTCATTACCATTCCGCCATCTGCCATGATGCCTTTTTCCAGAAGATTACACATCCTTTCCGATGCTCAGATCTTAATGGTAGATGTTATAAGGGATACCGCAATGACATTTTTCTCTTTGCTAGCTACCTGGATATGGTACTGGTGGCACAGGCATATCTCCACCTGCCATAACATGTCTTGGATGGTGCTCAACTATTCCAGAGGAATGCTTATAGTCTGCCGCATATTGAAAGATCCTCCCAGCTGGTAGTCTGCTGGGGTTAACCCGAACTTTCTCGATGAGTGTGTGCACCCTCTAGTTCTCACTGCGCACAACATCGACTCACAATGCAGGCAGAACAGTTCATATGGTGAGCAATGTGCCAAAAAGTTCAACCTGCCTCTCGGAGGCCGACGATACATCCTCTCTCAAATTCATCCAGCTGGGCAAAGGCTTGTCAAATGCACCATAGGCGCATGCTGTATTCACTGAACTTGGCTCTGTGGCTCATACTGCTACTAAAGCATTACATGGTGTCCTGCAGCTACGAATTATAGAGAGGCATGTATACTCCCTAATAGTACATACTAGCAAGCAAACTTCATTAAATTATGAACACTGTCGGGCTATGACGATACTGTGTGGCAACCCTAGTTTTACTAATTGAATTCGTCCATGGTAACCATTAATTTTTCCAATTTAGGCATATATAATTGCTTAAAATTATGGCCACTCTAATGTGTTTTTAATAGCGCTCTTAGCTTAATACCTATAGTGTTGAAATGACTGCCGAATCTGCGGGTTAAAGGTATCATGTCCTTTTATTGCAGATGCCCTAGCTTAGCACCTGAGTTAACCAGAACCAAAGATTCATCCTAATTTACAAGTATTGTATGGTCCACCCTACTCCAAGTACTGAGATAGTCGCAAGCACGTGGCCGGGCCTGGGTTCTATCCATACCCCCAGAGTCTTTCCAGGATGCAACCAGAATGTTACTGCAAATCACTGCCCAACCTTTCTTCGAGAAAAGGAATCTTTTCAGATTTTCTCTAGCATACAAAGATTCCACTACCAGCACAAGTCCAAATATTGGATTGGTATCCAGAGAGAACCTCTTGGTGGGGCCAAACTGATCGCCCGTGCTCCTAATTTTTTTGCTTACTTGAGTGCATTGTGGTGAGCGACTATTGGACGAAAAGTAATAGCCCTGTAAACTACAGAACACAAAATTTCCGCTTCCTAAGTCAATAGGGACATATACTGTTCCCAATGTCAAGGCCAGTCCCACCGGAAAAAGCCTTATACATCACAGGCCAGTTGCGCTCCAAAGTGGTTGAGGATACCTCACCAGGCATATGCCTTACACCCATTACAGGCCGGTCGCTAGCACAGCAATATCACTACCGGATGCATGTGCTAGCAGAGAATATGTATCTCATGCACAGAAATGGAGGACAACACTTGTAGGTACAATACAAAACAATGTAAAAAATTCTCTGACCCTCGTAGCCTTAGCACTTCCAGGTCTTCTCCTTTCCTTATATCTGTTTGTTTGACTAATGGTAGCAATATTTGATATTTGGGGAAGCTGTCTCCCAGGCCACAGATTCTATTATATTTGCTGTTATTTAGTTAACTTGTTACTATATGCCATGCACATTTATTCCTTTGTAGATTAGACTAATGATGTTTCCATTTATTTTGTACAATATGCCATGCATATGATCCTAGGTGCGAATTTTCAAACACTGCTAGCACGAGTACTTTCCCTTTGTGACCTAGTGTCAGAAAGAATCTCCGACTTAGGTCCCTAGGCAACCCTTTGCTACTTCTTGCTATTTATGACATTTGTGGGTTTTCCCAAAGTCCTTTCCACCTTCACCAATACGAGTCAACCTCTGCCTAGACCGACCCCCAAAAGGTGCGGACTCGCCTTGCCTCTCGTCCGTTACAATATCAATGGGTTTCTGAATATGAAACACTTTATTTTGGGCCCCAATGGTCTGACTGTAAAGGAGTCGACCAGCCCACCTCCGCACACAGACCATTACTCTCTCCCATAATTAAAGCCCAGCCTTTGGACAGATACCCCTTTCACTCTAAGAATTGGCATAGGGAGCACCTGGGTTACTCACGTTTGCTGACCCACACACCAGGTTGGTCACCTAAGGAGGTGTAGGTTCCCAATGGGCTAGCAGAGGTTGTGGACTTGCGCATGACTACCCTTTCTGTAACTATGATACAACTGGTCTCCAATACTAGGACTGGCAGTAGTCCCGACACTTCATTGTCCCGTTAAACTCAAATGCAGGGCTAATCACTGTTTCGCCTCAGTNGGGGGGGGGGGGAGGCATACCCCGTAGTCTCCGGCACTTATACCGGATAGCCCACGCAAAGTCGGTGTAACCTTACGTCCCAAATCCAGTTCTCACACAGTCGAGGAGGAGGCGTCCTTCCCATTTCAAGTCACGAAACCCCCACTGGGCATTTAGTTGTGTGGATTACAACCTTACACCCATTACAGGCCGGTTCCTCGACATCGACATTTGTGAAATTCAGGATTATCGCTATGACGGATGAGTTAATAGACGGATAATATAAATACATTACCCTCCGCCCTCAATTCCCCATGACTTCGAACCAAAGGCCTAAGCATATTACCTTTAAATATACATTTATAACAGAGGATTTAATTAGTACATTAAAATGCTCTATACAAAGAACATGGTGTTGCAAGAAAATTAAACAGAGTATTTACTACAGAATTTATAATAATTTGTTAGTTAAAATATGTAATAAAAAAGTAGATTAAATAAAATTACAATAAGGAACTAAAAGTTAATTTTAACAAATTAATCAAGTTATTTTTTTAGGTCAATGTCATATACAATATGTTGCAAAGGAACGCACTTTGCATACGCGATGGTGAATAAAGATTTTCTGAATTAAATAAAAAAACAATATTCAAACATTTTATTTATTTTTTAACCATATATTGTAACCACATTGCTATATATGGATATATATACATATATACAAATTTCGTTAAAAAACACTATAATTCAAATATTAAAAAATTACATTGCCAATTTATGCCTACAAACATCCCCAGAGCTTATCCGTGCATACAAACAATCTCGGGACTAGAAATGATGCTCTAAAACGGAATTTTATGATCCTGGCCCTTACAGTTCCTAAATTAAATTCACCTACCTATTTGCCTATAAATATATGTAGTTACCTACCATGATTACAACCCTACTTGCGAAAATTTGTTCGCTATACCATAAATTGGCTTGGTTGGCTGCAAATAGCTCGGCATACTTATTTTAAAAAAAATGTATCAAAATCAAAGTGGTTCTGGACATAGATCCTTAATCTGATGTCATATTAAGATACCACTTAAGAGTTCTATGATATGCCCCATGCCATACCCTTGGTTTTAAAAAGTTTTTAAATGTTTAATATGTGCTTAAAATGTTAAGTATTTGTATGAAGAAAAGTGACGAGTTCGTTTGGATGACAAATATACCTCATTTTAAGGTCGTCCACTGCCTCTCGCTTGTTTACCATAATGGCTGGAGCACGTCTCTTGTTGCCAAGTGGTTGTAGTTTGATTACAGGTATTGCCTTACAAAGTATTTTCTTTTCCAATGTAGTTGATGCTAATTGCATTGGAAAAGGGGAAGGGTTTCAGCATCGTGGGTGATGAGGTGAGCTGTCAGTTTCTTTTGGTGGGGGAGGGGAATGAGATTTTTAAAGGATTGTCGATCGTGGAGGGGATAAGTACACTTACAATGCTCGGGACCATGCATGACATGATGTTATACTATATTGGTTGGCTTTTTAAAGACATTTTTATCAAAGTAAAAACCATAAATAATGGGTTGGATAGTGGTGAAGGGTTTTGGTGATGGGGGCTGAAATAAGATGAGGGGGTGATGTTATGTTGGAATTATGGGTCTGGGTGGTCTTTGGGCTGTGGTTCGGTAGTACTAGGGGTAGGTGAAAGGCATACCTATTAAATAAATAATGTCGGTTATGTGATTGGCTTACATAATGGTTATGTCGTCACATTCGTACTCCTCTTAAAAAGACGAGTACGGTTATATGTAATATGGCATACTTACACCTTAAAATTTTTAACTCATGGAAAAAAATTTGAATATAAAAAAATAATCAAAATTTATTTTAACTAATTATATTCTATCGACTGCTAATTGTGGCTGATATTTGAAAAAACTTTTGTTGATATTCACACGCGCTGATCAGTCACTCGACCACATTGAGTAGAAATCATTTTTTCCACAAGTATTTGAAAAGTTCGGTGTATATTGGGAAGGGAGTGGAATTTGGGGACGAAACGGGCATTTTCAAAGACAATGGGCAACTTTGAGAGAAATATTTGGAATTTTGAATCATCAGGCAGCTATATTGTGACATCATCTAAGATAGTGGATGAATCCACCAATCCTGAACAATCAGCCGTTGCTCCCGGACACACATTCTCTATCTACTACAACTCATTTCAAATTATTGTATTCTGTTGGTGATATTTATAAATAATTCACGCCACAGTTATTTACTGCTTTAATAATATACTCTCGTTCAGAAACTCTATTGCTACACATTTGGAAAAGGAAAAAAAGTTCGACATTTAAAAAATTATATTAAGGTCCTCTGCAAAAATGTAACAAACAAGGAAACTTTATGATGTTAAAGACCATGTTGTTAATACAAAATTCCTAGATTTTGCAAAAACCATGTCATTGGGAATATATACATGGAGGATTAACTGAGACATTGACGAAATAGAGAGTACTAACAATTTTATTTATAAAAATTGAGTTTACTAATAAAATGGGCGTTTTTAATTTTAAAAACCTGGTTAAATTACATCCTACTAAATTTGATATTGCAAAATTTCAAATGCAAATTTTATTGCTCTCTTCTTTTGGCGACTGCACAGAATGTAATGGACACATGTTTATCCTTTTGTGAAATTAGACATTTTTTCTACGATAAAAAATTTTCATTGTGTTATTGTGTAGTGTCTTCTTCTTAAAAATGTTCAGAGTTTTTGCAATTAGAGAATATCAGGCATCGGAATGAAAGATCCCGTGCTTCACATTTACTGCAACAGTAACTCCCCAGGTCAAATATCAGATTTATTTATGACTAAATATACGAATTGCAGACTCCAATTTTTAAGCAGGGCAAATTGTTATTCAGTCTGTGAAAATTCACATTTGGAAATTTACTTCACTGTAAGAGCACAAATGTACGTCTGTCATTAACACCCTCCATCGCACATAGGTGCGGCTTGAATGCGCAGTGCGGTGGCGACCGCACTGGGCTGCGCGAATCGTGGCGTAGCTGGACGAGTCGCTTCGATAACTGTAATTTTCGGATGTATATACGGCAAAGTGAGAGGTGTCTAAATTAATCTCTTGACCCCCACTGCGCGATTTATTGGCACGGCGGACCCTGGCAGAGGGAGCATAATTACGTGGCGAACGGTTCGATTGGAAGTCAAGGTTTAATCCACGTCAAAGGTCAAATCATCGGTCAGGAACCCTTGTGTGTTTATTGTTACTGAACATAGCCACCTTTTCACGAAGATAAATTGACAAACTAGAAACAATGTTTTATTAAAGCAAACCTTCTGTTTTCTCGTACTCGCTATTTTATAACGTATTTGTGAATGTTCTAATGAATTATTACTTTAAATTTTTTAACTTTAACCGAATTTCACCAAACTCGGTACACATAGAGTACACAATAAGGCCACCTGACTTTTATAGTTTTCAACCAAGCCCGGGATCTCACTTTCAAAGTAACAGCAATTTTAAAATTCAGGATAATATGTCATATCTCGGGGACCAGTCATCCGATTTAAAATTAATTTTATATTTCGACAATGTATCGTGTAAGCATCGAATTTAGACATGAATTTTGTTGTTGGTTTACCATTTTTGAAAATAGCACCACATGGAAAATTAAGCTTTTACATTACATTTCGGAAACTACTCATTCAATTATCGTTAAACTTGGCACGTAAGTAATATAATGTAAAGACATTTAAACGTAGACAACTAAAATAAACGAGGCACATATTTTAAAATTGGCATCCATATAAATATTTTAGGTTTATTTGGTATAACTACCATATCGTTCGGACCATTTATTCCAAATTTAGTATGCTGACAATATCTGTTACAAGTATTATGTATGCCAAAAAAAATCACTTTATACGCCATTTTGTAAGATTTCACTACATGTATTTCTAATGTTTTTATGTTATATGTTTGGATACAATGGAGCGAATCCAACCAAATTTGGTAAACATGTAGTACTGCATCAGGTTATATAAGCAGGTGTGTTAACATATGTCTGACACTTATTTTTAAAACGGTGGGGATATAGCTATTTTAGCATAATGTGCTAAATCATCGAAAATATATATAATCAATTTCATCTTAAAATTTATGATGAGAATATATTTTAGAACAATAAAACGTGTCTACACTGAGACTCTTTTGTCTGGCAGTTTGTAAGATAGTGCCACACGAACAATTTAAATTTTAAACAGGCAACAATTGACCAATTCCTACCAAATATGGCAAAAACGCAGTACTGTGACGAGTGATGTAAACTAGTATGTTTTAAGAAAAATCATAAATTTATTTTGAAAATGGTGGCTGTGTAGCTATTTTAGTTTTGTATGTTATATCTACGAGGGTATGTTATTAATTACAACCTGACTTTGTATGCTAGTATTATTTATTTCAACAATAAAATGTGTCCACAAAAATACTATTTTGTTCAAAATTTTTGTAAAAAGCCATCTTAAGACAAACTAAAACTGTTTGCTATATCTCTGAAAAAAAAATATATTTTTACCAAATTTGGCAACTAAGTAGAACTATTGCGTCCCGTGTAAACTTATAAGTTTTAAGTATGCCAGACAGTTATTTGGAAAATGGAGACTATGAAAATATTTAACTTTAGTATGATACATGTACGAAAATACGAAACAAATTTCAACTTAACTTTGTATTTTGACAGTATATATTTCAAACATATAATTTGTCTTTGCAAAGCTTCATTTCTCTGCCATTTTGTGAGATATCCCCACATTAAAAATATATTTTTTAATCCATATCTTAGGAAACCATTAACCGATTCCTTCCAAATTTGGCGGAGAGTTTTTACTGTGCAGGCCATAATATTTTATATGTTTTCAGTGTGTAAGACCCCTATTTTATAAATGTATGTTATAAAAACACTTCAGCTTAGTGAGCTATATATACGGAACTATGAAACCGATTTTAACTTTGTGTAGTGGCAATTTATAAGATAATTGTCGAGCGTGGTAATAAAAAACGGTTTTGTCCTTCCTTTATTAAGATCGCCAATTCAAATATGGAGGTTTTATTATGTATTGGGAAGACAAATGAACCTATTCAGACAAAATTTTTCACATAAGCAAGCAATATTACAGAAGGTTATGTAAAGTAGCGTGTTTAAGGTGCGGCAGGCCTTTTATAACGGCGTTGATACAAAAAGTTTTGTTTAATGTGTTACATCTGTGAAACCATTAACCAAACCAACCAAATTTTGTACTATAACATTATTCATTAGCTGCATCAATTATACAGAGAAACATTTTACCTGCCTGTTTGTAAAATAGTGAGGTGAGAAAATTGAACATTTTGCCATATTTGCGGAACAATTTAACTAATTCATAAAAATATTGCACACCACTCGTGCTACAAAAAACCTTGTACACTGAAGAGCCAAAAAAAACTGGTTTAACCGTGCGTATGTAAATAACAGAAGTATGGAACCAATCAGAGTAACGCGATGTGGTCGGCAGCTAGATCGGTTCCTGCTGCTACAATGTCAGGTTATCAAGATTTAAGTGAATTAGAACGTGGTGTTATAGTCGGTGCACGAGAGATGGGACATAGCATATCCGAGCTAGCGATAACATTTGGATGTTCGCGTACGACCATTTCACGAGTGTACCGCGAATATCGGGAATCCGGTAAAACATCACATCTTCGACATCGCTGCGGCCGGAAAAAGATCGTGAAAGAACGGGACAAACGACGACTGACGAGAATCGCTAAACGTGACAGACGTGCAACCCTTTCTCAAATTGGCACATATATGATTTGTGGACTGCCCTGCAGGATTCATGGTGCGAATTGACTACGTCATACCTTCAGACATTAGTCGAGTCCATGCCACGTCGTCTTGCGGCACTTCTGTGTGCTCGCGGGGCCGGCCTTACACGATATAAGGCAGGTGTACCAGTTTTGTTGGCTCTTCCGTGTAAAACGACATGATTTAAGTAGGGTCAGCAATATATTTAAAAAATGGCAGCATTTTAAATATTTTGATACATTTGGTATATCTATTTAACAAATTTATGTAACCAAATTCTAAACTTTTTATGCTGAGATTAGCTTTTATAAGATTTTTACACAGAATGGTTTTTTTTTTAGCAATTTTGTAAAATAGAACCAAATAAAAAAATTTTGTTTTTTTCCCCGTATCTCACAGACCAATCAACCGATTTCCACTTATATTTTCACACAAGCACCACTACTGTAGGCTATGTTAACTAATGTGTTTTGAATGTCTGAGACACTTATTATCAAAACGACGGCCGTGTAAATATTTCACGTTAGTAAACCACATAATTTTAAAGATTGGACTGATTACATCCAATGATGATGCTCCGAAACCTACCTCCGTAATGCAGTTGAATGCACGCTTAATTATGGTACTAGAGTTTCTGTGTTCAAGTCCCGGGAAAGGTACGTGTGTATTTGTAATTTTCTCGCTACCGTTGCATATGTTTCTGGTTTCATCACTTACGTTATTTCTGTCAACTAGACATCAAGGCCTACTTACTATCTAAGGTGTTGAAAAAATTCGATAAAAATAATTTGTATCCATGTAGTGCAAAGTAAGCTCTGTAGTTACAAAGTAAATGCTTCATATTTGAGAATTTCTGTTTCTGTTTATCAAAAGAGAAATGTCTATGTAACAAGTACTAATATTTAAATATACACATAATAAGCATCACTCTCCAAATCAAATACACTGAAAACAAGCCAGTATTGCCATTTGCTACCGCCTATAATTATTCGTGTATTTTAAACATTTATGTGTCACACTTTTAGAATAATTCTCAAAATTATAAATAATTTACAAAATTAATGTGGCCACATCTTAAAAAAAATATATTACTCGAGCATTACTTAACCCACTTTTTCAGTTTGAAAGCCAAAGCCAGCAATGCCGTTTGTGCAATTCAAATTAAGTTTTTAAAATTATTTTCGTTTTTGAGCGGCGACTATGGAATTATTATTGTATATATGAAAATAGTAGCAGGCAACTTAAACAACCCGACAAAGTCACACGATTAATAGTCCTGAAATAAATTGGAAGAATCTGAGTAACAACATTGTGAATTTATTGTACTATTTGGCAGAGTTGGTTAGTGACAAATGCACGCGTAAGTGCTTATCGAGTTGACAAATCGTGAACAATAGATAAATGAAATTATATACATAAAGGCTCTATGTGGGATCCTAACCCACAACTACTAGTGTCAGACTAGCGCAGTATTTTACTGCGGCAAATATGTCACTGAGCTCTGCGACACACAAGTTTTGGAGTACGAAAAGTAAAGCTACGTATACATAATATGACCATTTTGACACGTAATGGTAGCAGTGAACTTTTTATTGATATGGAGTTGTTTAGTTGAGAGAGTTGGGCAGCTCTTAACAACGAGGTCTTGAGAGTCGATGAGGGTGAAATTAGGTGAGAATAGAGCAGCACTAGAATTCAAGGGCAATGAAAACGTGAGATCACCAAGAAAACCCGCCAACTAGCGGCATCGTCCATCACGATTCCCACTTGCGAACTTACTATCGAGTTTTCGGAGTTTTTAGGTGTATTTGAAATTATTGGTACAAACATTTTAAATTGTTTTACAGACGTCGTTATCAAGGCCCATAATTTCGTAGTAGATGATCCTTAATAGTTTAAATGTTGCGAAAAAAAATAGCTTCTAAATAGACTGCTACTAAAATGTAAAAACATAAATATTTTATTTTTTCTTAACATAAATAGGACAACTATTTTGTTCTGCATCTTCATCGTTATGAAATAAAGATTTGCGCATGAGTGAGACTCAATAAAGGAATGTAATTAAAAAACTCTTCAACTTCCGAAAAACTATGGTGTCATATCAGTTAAAAAAATACTTTAGTTTCAATCGTAAACCAGCATGTTCTAAAACAACTTACGTCAAAATGTTTTGATAAATATAAAATGAGCGTTTTGGAGCTTCATAAGCAATGCCGTAGAACATTAACCATACACCGAGAAAAATAAATATTAGAGGGAAACAAAATTTTTTTCTGCCAAACAAATCGTAATTTTGTATATAGCGAAACCAATATACTGTTGAAGGAACAAAATGAAATGTTTCACCCCATTTGTTTGCAATAATCAAATCGCACTTGCTAACCTACCCCTTTAGCTTAGTCGGTTAGGGGTGCGGGAGGTTCTGGGTTCAAATTCCAGGTAAAGCATGGCTATTAATTTAAGTTAGGATATAAGTTAGCTTGTAAGCCGCCCACTGATAAGTCTTCCAGCGTAACACTTGGGGACGTTAATAAGCCCTTTACAAAACAAGTAGCACATATTTCAATGCATTACTGTTGCGTAATTAAAGTGAAAGTTCACATCGTTGCTCAAGCACAGTCGTTTAATTTGACCGAAGATTAAAGTAGTTTTATTTTGTTTTAAATATAAAAAATTCTGAATTTTCTTTCTCCTCGCGTTACATTGAGGCATTATATTGAATTTAGTAAAAATTGAACACAACTGATTATACAACCGAGGTTCGAACTCGACGTGCGGGCTTTCAAGCCTGACGCCCTACCTACTGACCTACCAGGTTGTTGCCAGAACGTGATATGTATTTGTAATACGTATCAATGTTTTGTTTTGTATATTGTATTTTTGTTTAACTTGAAATATTTTACAGAAAAAGTGCCTGATTCTAAGCATTTTCTGTTCTTATCTTGCTTAAAACCTTGAAAACTCACATTCTAAGACATTTGCTATGTTTATGTCTGTAGATGAAACAGTTCACTTGTTATCCGTGGCTACAGTCTATTGATTAAGAGTCTCATGTGTACTTACGTTTATCTTTTACGGTATGTTTGTTGTTGTTCTATGAAGGGTTATTATGTTATAATCTGGCCAACACTGGCAAGTGTGAACTCTGTTTTTTCCCCCTGGAGCACAACACCCCTGAACGTTGAAATTTAAAGAAAGAAATTTTGTTAAGGAACACTTTTTCATACACCATTGTTTAAAATAATAACACTTTTCGTTATGCTGGCGTTATGTTGAGTCATAATACGCATTTTAGCAAAACGTAAAAACAATTGGCGATTGTGCTGGGGATTGAACACGAAGCATAGACTCAAAAGTATTCCGTTTTACTCACTGACCTGTTAGTACAGCATACAGCTTAACGAACACAATGTGATATACAATTGTTTTAGTATGAAGCCCCTACACTCATATGTTTAGCTCTATGTATATTTTTTGCTTTCACGTGAAATGATTTTGTTTATAGTAATATGACGTACCAGCCATACTAAAATGCACTACCGTTATCCAAATTTTCACATAAATTATATACGAATACTCGAGCTTATTTTAGAAAAAAATACTCCCATATGAAGCAGCCAACCACATGAAGACCAGTCTGTAGCCATTTGAATTTGTTGTCACAGATTGTTGAAGACAACAAAATATATGCTCCATTCAAAACAAAGTAGTTGTTTGTATCTACCATGGCAATATGAAACTTACGACAACCATCGTGAAATGATAGTGTGCACCAAACACATGCTGATAATGTCAAAACAACGAAAAAAGTTTTTGGCTCCACAAATTATTTCAGACATTATTATTTGGTTCAAGGGGACGCATACGTATATTATTGACAAGGGCAGTTTGGTCGTGTTAACCAATTATTGTTCAACATAAACAAATACTCTCCATAAAAATATATTTGGTACCAGAAACTATTAATTTTCTTCAGTTCATAGGTGATTTAAAAGAAGTAACTATACATTTTAATAGGGTAGTAAATTTATTTACAGTGTTTAACACTGCTGGTTCAGAAATATTTTTGATTAAAGAAGGTAATTGCAATTTTTATCCTATCTAATAAAAACAGGACTAGAAAATCTTGTTAAAATTTAAAATAATTTATATAACTGCACATAAAAACGTAAAGGTTAAAAATATGTAATGCTTTATATTTTACCAACATGAATTTATATGTCAGATATGCAGGGTATGAACGGACGTGTCCCAATGCGTATCGAAGTCTACAATATTATTTAAATATATTTCAAACGTGACGTTACTAACTGCAGTGGAGATAAAAAGTGTTTCGAGAGGTGAAAAGATTCATGGTTAATGAGAAATAAAGAGAGTAAGCCGATATCAATATACAACTATTTCTACACCTCATAAGATATTAGCAGAATCCGATTATGTGGTTTGTAAACAACATTAGTTCATTAGGTTTCCATAATTTCAAAAGATTTTTGACAGTTATGATCTATAAAACACTGTTTATTTAATATTAATAATTACATTTTACGCAGTTTCACAGAACTAGGAATTAAAAATAATATCATACTTAAGAAATAAAAACTAAAAATTCCTTGAGTCGTGTCGAAGTCTAAGACACCGCTTTGTAGCCTACTTTCCTAAGGATATAAAGGCTTATGAGATCACTTTACTTTCTGTGTGATTGTGTATGTAGGTGTGTGTATGTATGAGTATGTGCGTATGTGTATGTCTATGCATTAGTGTGTCACCTTACAGCTTTTGAATGTGAAAACAGAAATACACCAAACTCGATACACCCAAAGTACTTAGTACGGACATCTGACTTTTATAGTTTTCTGCAAAAACAGGATGTTACTTTCAAAATGGCGGTCACTTTTAAATTTGCTGTGGAATTTCATATCTCGGGAACCATTCAACCGATTAAACTATATTTTAATGCTGTCAGTGGAAAATGTAATTTAGGGGCAGATATTTGCGTTACTCCACCATTTTGTAATATAGCATCACATGAAAATAAAAAGATTTTATGTTATAACTCTAAAAACCACAAAAACAATTCTAGCCAAATTTCGCAAATAAGTAATACTGTTTTAAGGTCATGTAAAAAAACTAATTCAATTAATTAGGCACTTATTTTAAAAATGACGACGATACAAACATTTTAAGTTTATTTGGTATATCTTCAAATCAGTTTAACCAATTTTGACCAGATTTTGTACGTTGAAAGTATCCATTTTTAACATTATATATGCCAACACATTGCCACTTTTGTTCACTATTTTGTAAGAAGGCGCTAAATGAAATAATTAAGTTTTTATGTCTTATCTAGGGAAACAATTAAACCATTCCTACCAAATATGGCAAACTAGTAGTACTGCGGTAGGTAATGTAAATTGGTATGTTTTAAGCAGTTTAAAAAGTTATTTTCAAAATGGCGGCCATATAAATATTTTATCTTTGTACACTCTATCGTCCAAACCATATTATTGATTCCAATGTAACTTAGTATTGTGGCAGTTAATATTATAAACGTCAAATATGTCAACACATATTTTCGTTTGTCCACCATTTTGTAAGATATCATAACAAACACGAATTAAAATTGTTGTCATATATCTGGAAAAAAACCACAACATTTCTACCATTTTTGGTAAACTAGTAGCACTATGGCAGGCCATGTAAACTAAAATGATTTCAGTCGTTCAGGCATTTATTTTCCAAATGGCGACCACAACGGCATCTTAGCTTAGTATACTCTATCGCCAAAACCATTAACTGAATTCGACTTAATTTTGTATGCTGGGAGTATACACTACAACTAACAAATGCCTCTAAATGGAGCATCTTATGCCCTCCATTTTGTAAGATATGTCACGTGAAAATATAAATATTTTATGTAAAATCTCAGGAATCTTTTAACAGAATCTTACCAATTTTGGCGAACAATTTGCACTGCAGCATGTAGTAAATGTATGCTTGCAGTATAAATTACAACCATACAATTTGTCTATGCAGAGCCTCATTTCTCTGCCATTTTGTAATTTATCCCCAGAATAAAAATTTGGTTTTTATGTCATATCTCGAGAAAATGTATTTCATTGTTACCAAATTTGGCAAAGGAGTTATATTCTGGTAGGCCATATAACAATATATATTTTTAAGTGTGAACGACACTTTTTATCAGAAAGGCATCTATAAAATAATTTTAGCTTAGGGTGCTATATCTACGAAGCTATGTAATGCAATTAAGCTTTACTTTGTATACAGGCAGTATACAATCATCGAATGTGCTAATACCTTTTTTTTTTCTTCCATTTATGAAGATCGTCACATGAAAAATATGGAGGTTTCATTCCATATCTCAGCGACCCATCAAGCGATTTTCACCAAATTCTTCACACAAGTAGCATTAAGTTAGGCCATGCAAACGTAGGTGTTATAAATGGTTCTGTCCCTTATTTTCGAAATGATGGCCCTGTAAATATTTTAGGCAAGTAAACCCTACCATTCGAAACATTAGACTGATTAAATTCGAAGTTCATTTTCAAATACGACGTCCGTAATTCAGTCTATTACACACTATCTTGTGATATGAGGTTTACTGGGTTCATGTCCCGGGTAAGGCAGGTGTATATTTGTAACTGTCTCACTACAGTATCACATGTTTCTGGTTTCATATAAAATGATATTGCTTTCAACGATACAAGTTTATAACTACCAACCCAGATTTTAAAAGATATTGAAAAATTAAATGTTACTACGTTGATAAAATTAGGCTCATTAGATATATCAATAATATCGTGTTAAATAACGTTTATATTTAAATTTAGTATATTCATTTGATGAATCCATTATGCGTACATATATACTCTTATGCTGATCTTTTTACAAATAGTGCCAGGTGATAAAATTGAACATTTTCCCCTATTTCAGGAAAAATTCAACTAATGGTCCCCATATATATTACAAGCAATCTTATACGAAACCTCTTTTTTAGGCAATTTTGTTAAATAGCACCATATAAGAAAAACATTTATGCCATATATCACATACCAATATACCGATTTCCACTAATTCTTTACACAAGTAACACTGCAGTAGGTCATGCAAACATATGTGTTTTAAGAGGCTTAGACACTTGTTTTTAAAATTACGGCCATTTAAATACACTGGTGAAAATTTAAAATGAACACCACTAATGCGGTGAAGTAGAAACACCAAACGCGCTTGGGGCACTTATTGAGGGCAGTACATGCAATGATTAATAGTGCTCTTGTGTGAACAGAGTAGGAACCACCTACTTGACATAAAACCGCTGAGCCCATTACAACTGTATTTGACTCGGTGAAAGTGTTGTTTCGAGCATCGGCTTGTGTGTAGTAAGAAGTGTGGACATGCCACGATGGCATAGACGACCACACTTCGAGCAATTAACGAACTTTGAACGAGGACTTATTGTGGGCATGAGGGTGGCTGGATGGTCCTTCCTAAGAATTGCCCAACGCGTAGGACATGAAGTGTCTGCTGTGCATCATTGGTGGTGCCGGTGGTCCAACGATGGTGCACATGCTCGTCAACCTGGTTCCGGCTGGCAGCAGCGTACGGATTCCCGCCGGGACCGCCGCATCAGACGAGCAGCCATTGCTTATCGGGCGGTGACCGCCGCACAGATTAGGGCCACTGTTTCACCCAGGGTGTCAGATAGGACCATCACCAACAATTTGCTGGACGCTGAGCTACAATAAAGAGTGCCGCTCGCCAGGCTTCCTCTCACACCTCATCTCCGTGCAGCCCGCCTCGAAATGGTGTCGCGAACGACGCAACTTGAGGGATAAATGGCCGGAGTTGTGCTAAGTGATAACAGAAGATTCTGCTTT
Source organism: Clitarchus hookeri (assembly GCA_002778355.1). Lineage (NCBI taxonomy): Eukaryota > Metazoa > Arthropoda > Insecta > Phasmatodea > Phasmatidae > Clitarchus > Clitarchus hookeri. The sequence goes on from NQII01000637.1 coordinate 219,934, forward strand.
GGCACAAATGATGGTCGTTTTCGAGTGCGGCGTTGACCAGGAGAGCGGCAATGGCCAGGGTGTGTGTGACAGCGACATGCAGGACGAACTCTTGATATCATGGTTTGAGGAGCAATAGCCTACAATGACTGTATGCCCATGGTATTTGTTGAGGGATCACTGAAAAGTGAACGCTAAATCCAGAACATCATCCAGCCCATTTTGTTGCAGTTTCTACAATGCCAAGTAAATTTCCTCATCCAGCAGGACAATGTCCGTCCACACGTCTCGTTTTACCCGACGTGCTATCGAAGGTGTTTGTCAACTCCCCTGGCCAGCACGATCACACAACTCGTCCCCCATCTGAATATGTGTGCTACATGATTGGATGGTATTTGGTGCGGTCTGCAATACTGGCAACAAACCGCCACCAATTGCAACAAGTGGAATAACCGTGGAACACTACATATTCCTCAAGATGACATCTGGCACCTTTATGATCGTCTCTACGCACGACTGCATCGTCGCTAAAAGAGGCTACACAAGATACTGACATTGTTGGTCAAGACACTCTATAGTATCTATCGTTAGGTGTACGACTCTGTGATAATTTAGATATACGGTGTACAACCTGTATAATTAATCAATGAAACATTCATTCTTGTGGGACCATTGCGTCCGGGTGTTCATTTTCTATTTTCCGCCAGTGTATTTCAGTTTAGTATACCCTATCTTTCAAAACGTCAAACTGATTACATTCAAAATTGATGCTCTGAATTCTACTTCCGTAATGCAGTTTATTGCATGTTAGCTTCTGGTAGAGTTTTTCTGGGTTCAAGTCACGGGTAATTCACTTGTGCATTTGTAATTGTATCACTACTCTTACAGTTGTTTCTGGTTTCATATCTAATGATTTTGTAGTTAAATTACACCAACGACTACCTTCGATCTAAGCTTTTAAGAACTTAATTAAAATATATTCGCACCCATATTGAGGAAAGTAAACTCATTCGTTATATCGGTATCTCCTTGTTTAATTTGCGGCGTAGAAGAAGAGCATAATTGTTTCCTTTCCGCGAGTGTTTTTTACCCACGCCGAGTAATATAAAATCACACAAAGCCCTATTTTTAACAATATTTTCAAAACGCCTAAACCATTGTAGGAAATATGAAAATTAACTTCAAACAATCTCTATTTCTGATGCTATTGTGTGGTCTAGTCTTCAAGAGGCTGTTTCTGGTCCATTAGCGAGTGCTTTCCCTCCTACCAAGTGCGACGTTAATCCACCAACTGGACATGCAGTGCAAAATCATACTAACGGCTAACTATTCGCTATCTCCACGCTTCTTTGAGCAATATCGTTGTGTTTCAGTTGAGTAGTGCCCATTCTTAACCAGCGATGGTTCAGAAGCCACTTACGTCATGACTATGATTTTTAAAAACGAGGCTTTGACAAAGTATTTCGAGGTCCACATAAATGTAGAGATACCCTCGCCCCTATTTTTCTCTTTATAATCGTAAGCGTAAAATTGTGTCGAGTAAAATCAAATATGAACGAGAAAACACTCAAAGTTTGTTAGGTTATTATTCAAACATACGATAGGGTTAAAAGTAAACCGAACTATGTTTCATAGTGAAAACACATAAGTTAGGAAATGGAGCCAAATTTCCTGTACATCTATCCTAATTACTGTTTCCGTTGGTTCCCGAAAATAATTCCAGGCAAATACTGAAATGGCTTCTTCATGCAGGTAGGTTGGTAGGTATGGCTTATGTCTAGTCGAAAACGAGGTCATTTGAGACGGAGCAAGTTGCTCAGAGAAGAAAGAACAGGGCAGGATGTGGCCATGGCCTGTACTAATGAATCCTCCCAGAATTCGCCTGGAGTGATTTGGGGAAGCCATAGGAAACAGAAATCAGGATGGCCAGACCAATTCGAACATAGATCCACCCGAATGCAAGTCCGAAAGTTAACCACTGAGCCACCTCGCTCGGTCTTCGTGCTGGCCAAGGCAGCAATCCCATCCCCACTCTTGACAATCAAAAATACTTGTTCTGTACCTTACGACCTACCTGTAAACAATGCTTTAAGCCACACATAAAAAAAAAATGTTGAAATGAGACGCACACATTATGTCAGCAAATATTATGTTTCACTCAAAGGATCATCATTTAGCACGAAAGTAATATCAAACTTGAAATAAACTTTCAAGTAACTATTAGCAATGACACCCATTTTTTTTTGTGAAATTAACTTTACTAGACACTACATCAACCCGTGTCATGTCGAAGTAGTCTAGGAGACCGTCATCAGCTGAACTAGAGTTTCGCTACCCCATATGTAGGCTGCGGTTATTACCAGAGCAGAGATGGCAGAGTTTGGAGAGGTGCTGTTACCAGGAAGCATAAGGTGTTGAATGACGTCACATCATATTCCGTAATGCATCTCGGTTCTACAATGCAATGGATTACCCCTATGTGCGACGAGTACGGGAATTCCAAGGGGAGACGATACATTCAGCCGATGTTTTGGAGAGACACACTGGCATGGCTCCTCTCTTCATGGTGTGGCCAGCCACAATGTATACTACTATTGATACGTCTTAAATTATTTGTGACGAAGTTTAGTTATTATCACCTTATCTTACACGTTATACTCTTACATGTTTGGCTTCAGGTCAACTGTGGTAGTGTTTCAAGGGACCCTGATGACTCAGCAGTACATCGGTGACATCCTGCGTCCTTATATCTTACACCTCGTAAAACATCACACAATACCGCCTTTTAACTAAACGTTCTTCCACAAAACGTACATGTGTCTCTTGAATGAGGCAAACTCATCATCAATAAGTTTCCTCCATCTCTCCTTGACAGAAAATCTGTTGGATCTGCTCAAAATTTAACTCAAACCCGGCACTGATCTGCAGGTATTAAGGGCCATTTACAAGAGTAGTGGACCAACTTGCCTCAGGAGAGGAAACAAAAACTCTACGACTATGTTTCGAATCGAATCGGCGCCTGTATCTAGGCGCAAATATATTCTTTATTGTAAGAACACGGGACCAGAAATATATACGTATTTCCAGTCGTAATGTCCTAGTGATCTGATACTGAAAGCATTGAAATAAAGTCACATGAACTTTCTACAGGTGCAGTTTAGTTTCCACCAGATATATATATATATATATATATATTGCTCTAATGAGACAGTATCTTGTATTTTTACAAGACAATTTTCCACGAATAGAAGAGCACTTGCGTGTACATTGCTATTACGATTTGAGGATCTGACCCATGCTATTCTTATAATATCTAATAAGACCTTTTGACAGAAGGCTGCCACTAAAGGTAAAAAGGAAAACAAATGTTAAAAAGTATGCAAATCAAAATAAGTGTGTAACGACATTTATAATTATCAGCAAAGATCAATTTCTCCTCCTACTCTAAACGGTAGAATAAATGTAGTCTTTTGGTATTTGTATGAACTACAAATAATGAATATCAAATTCAGTACTTTTGATGTTTATTCAATACCTAAAATTAAGAGTATTGTAAAAATTAAGGGAAATGTTACATTTTAAATAACAAGGACCAACAATTTCTTAGTTGAATTCAAGGTCAAATCTTGGACTGCAATCGATAAATTTAAAACAGTTTGTACTATTATAGAAATAATCCTGAATAAAATAAATAAGTTAATTGCGAAATAATATATATATATATATATATATATATATATTCTTTTATAATTGAGAAAGATAACTAAATAATAAACAAGGAACCAAAATCTGTAATCCATTTCCTAGTTAAGATAAAATTATTAATTCAGAATCATGTGAAAAATATAACGTAAAACTGCTAATCAAAATATTTAAAGGTAACTAAATTTTAATAAATCTATTTATACATATGCAAAAATAAATAAAAAATTTAGAAATATAAGTAAAATGTATATAAATAACCTAAATTTGCAAAACATATATATCTGTATATATGTAGGATTAATGAACGTGATTATTTTGCATATTTAATGAATTAAATTACACGAACATTCAACATAGTAAAGAAACAAAGAAGTCACAAGAAAAACATGTGATAACAACATTGAAAAATAAAGGGAAGATTGCAGCGAAGTTGCAGTGCGTCTATGGAGCAGTGTAGTCAACCTTTA
>NQII01000637.1:224094-464240 GCA_002778355.1 Clitarchus hookeri
TTGAAGTTGTTGCCGCAGAGAACAAGAAAGCAGTTTTCCGGAATTGAAGAAATTGGAAATCTTCTTTTTCTTTCCTCAAGCTACTTCATAGAATGTCAGCGAGATCTGCTTGATGATTGGATACGGTCCGATCCGAACTGGATTTAACTTATTACGATTCAGCCTAATTCCATTTTCGATATAGACTAAATCGCCAACATTGAAGGTGTGCTGTCGTCGATTCTTATCTAAACGTTTCTTATGTATTTGTAAACTCTTCATAGCATTCCGGAGAGCTAATTTGCTGTCTTCTTCAAGAGATGTTTGGTAGTCTTCTTGAAGGGGCGATATCGTGGACTTCTTTCCCAGTAGTAAGTATGATGGTGGAAAGTGTGTGTAGCTATGGATGGTATCATTGTACTCGTTGACACACTCCTGTGCCAGGGTTGGCCAGGCTTTATGGTTATCATTGTTAATTTTACATCGGAGGTGATATAGTAATATTTGGTGTAAACGCTCATTAAGCCCTTTTGATTCGGGATGATTAATGCATGCAAAGACGATTTGTATTCCTGTTTTTTTCTAAATAGTTCTTGAAGTTAGTAGAATTGATGCCCGTATATTGATCTGCTATTAGGATTGAGATAGTATTTTGTTGGGCGATTGGATTAATAAAATTTATAAAATCTTGGGCGTTCTGACCATTTGTAGTGGAGATCGACGCATATCTGGTGAAATTATCGACCAGGATATGCATGTATCGTTTGGTGGATCGGTTTCCAGCAAAGCATGCGACACCATCGAGTGACATTATTTGAGAAGGTTCTGTAGCAGGGCCTAGTTGTGAGAGTGGGCCGATAGCACGACTACGACGAACTTAGTTTTCAATACAAAATCTTACAGATTTATAAAAGGTATGTTTACCTTTTTCTATGCCCTTGAAGTAATAACGTGATCTGATGGTTGCAATCATCTGTGCTGGACCGATGTGACCGTAATGTTTATGAACAAGTTCAATTATTTCATATCCTAAGTGGGAAAAACAAAACTTATTAATTTTTCTCTTAACTTCTTGAGTATGATCCCTTGTTTATACTCTATCGGCTTAGCTGCTTTCAACTCAGAAATATGATCTGTTTGGTATTTTATTATAGTGGATATATCTATTAAATATACTACTTGGATCGCATATTTATTCTCGACGTATTGAAGGACGGAATTTCTTGAAAGGATAACAGCCAGAATATGTTCTTTTCCCTTTTTATATATAATATCAAAGTCAAATCGAGGTAAATAAAGAATTAGGGCTCGAAGGATTTCATCAGATTTGGCTTCTATTTATAAATTCTCTAACGGTTTGTGATCACTGCAGACCGTAAAGTGACATCCAATTAAGTAGTACTGCAAAAACTTTATTGAATCCTTAATAGCCTTGCATTCGAGATGAATTATGTCTAAACGAGTTTCACTATTTGATAACTTGCGAGAGAAATACGTAACAGGATGTAGTATTCCTTTGTCTGAGTGTTGCGCCGATACCTTTGTAGCTGGCATCTGTCTCTATGAAGACAGGTTTTTCAATATCGTAGATAGCCAGGATTGATTTATATCATAAGTAATGCTTAATCATCTTGAAGGTCTGTTCACAGTCATCAGACCTTTCAAATTTGACATCTTTCCTCAGTGGTAGATGTAGTAGTTCTATTTTTGCGTACTATTTTCTATATATCTGAAGTAGAAGTTTATAGAACCCAAAATACTCCGCACACCACTCTTATCAGAAGGTCTTTAAAGATTTGGGATATAGACTAAATTTCCTTGGGCTAGAGAAACTGTGTTCTTCGAAATAGTGTGTCCAATGTACTTGAATGATTTGGCTACGAACAAACATTTAACTAGTTTTGATTTGAAGACTTCAGAGTAGATAACGTGTAAAAATTTTATAATATGATTGAGATGGTCCTCCCAGATTCGATACAAAATCAAAATATCATCGATGTAATTGATGGCGAACTCATCCTAATTATTCATTCGGATTATTATTGACAATATCCTTTGGAATGTGGCTGGAGCGTTCTTTAAACCAAAGGGAAGAACTTTAAACATGAACTTTTCATACTTCTTGATAAAATAAGTTTTTTTTCGATATTGTACTTTAAGTGGGATGCACCAAAAGGCAGGATTAATATATAATACCCTAAAATATTCACAATTTACAACTTTTTCGATCACATCTTGAATTGTAGGGACAGGAAAACGTTCTGGAACTACCAACTTGTTTAATTTTCGGAAGTCGATGCATAGGCGTGATTTTCTTCCTTCGTCTCTCTTGTATGCTAACGTTACCGGAGACGCAAATGGAGAATCAGATTCTTCGATGATCCCGGCTTGTAGTAATTTCTTAATCTGAGTTCTGATTTCTGTATCGCCAGGGATTGAACATTTGTATGGGCGAGAGGTGACGTATTCGTCCTTAAGAAGTTGTATCTCAGCGTCTTGTGATCGCACTTTGCCTATATCAAATTTATCTTTTGCAAACCAATGGCTATATGTTTCAATTATTTGTATAATTGTTTGTTTCTTCTCAACATTCTCAATATGCTGTAAGTCAGCTTCAAATTCCTATGTATTAAAATTTTCATTAAAATTTACTTTAATATCTCTATCCAAATCTTCAGTATCTTCTGGAGTCTGCATCTGATCATTATTTGATCGGTCTTCCTGTAGATATATTAAATTCTCGCTATTTATGCGTTGAAAAATTCTTAGATTCTCATTCTGAATCAACTTAAATTTCTGAATAGTATCGATACCAAGCAAGAGATCATAGGCGATATCATCATTCTTTACAACATAGGTAGTTATGGAGTCCGTAATATTTCCAATACGAAGCATAATTGTAGTCCGGGTTGAAGGGAAATCAAGTCCGCTGATTGTTTTTAGTACACCTTTTTGTTGTATTAATTTCAACTTAAGCAAATCAGCCATTCGTTGATTAATAAGTGTTACATTTGAGCCGCTTTCATAAACAGCTTTGATTTTTAAATTGTCATTAGTAACGATGTTTAATCTTATTAGCGGATCTAATTTCGCCCGGTTACTCAGTGTAAATTCTTTCTATCAAAATCGACTTTCAATATTTCCATATAATTTAGATTTGTAGAACGTTATGTCATATTTGATCGTAGTGTTTATGGGACCGAACTCTTGTCGCGACATTCAGCAGAAATTGAAAACTCCTTCCGTAGAGCTTCATTTTTATGTTGGGGTTCATTTTTGTTAACAAGAAAGTTTTTAATAGATTTCGGACTTAACGGTCTTTTCCTTTTCCTTCTGGCTAAAGCGGCTTCCAACTTTCGGAGCCCAGTGTACAGACCATCGAGAGTAGTTATCTCTTCCCTATCAAGTTCCTCTTGAGCTTCACTTGGTAAACCAAACACTATTTGGTTGATAAAAGATAATTCAGTACCTTTAGGTTCCACTTCCAGGCATAGTTTCTCTTTGGTAGGTGCTTAATCGATTAAAGACCTTCCCAAATATTTGTAGTTAAAAGCTTTCCTAACAATCGACCAGAATTTATCAACAAAAACATTACGGAAAGAACTCTTCCAAACCTCCCAGGAAGCGGTTAGACCTATCTTTATCATATTAATTTCATACCAGTATTTTGCCGAGCCCGTGAACTATCTGAACTTACCTGAAATCGATTGCATTCGTCTTCAAATCTACCTAACCATTATGTAGGATCGTATTATCTTTTTTCAAATTTATCTAAAATGAATTTCTTTTCAATGTGATGTAATTTTGTTTCGTCTTGAGTTGAATTTAATTTCAACTGAAGCTCCAATCGCTTAATTCGATCTTCTAATTCTAGTTGTAGATGATCATGAGTTTGAGATCCCGGCACGGGAATGCATTCTTCTTATCGAAATTTTTGGAAACAGATATTGTCCTCTTCATCGAAAAATACTGATTTAATATCATAGGAAATCTTTATAGCTATTATTCTATAACCATTTACATTCATTATTACAGCTGTTGCATTTTGTATAGGATTCTTACTTGATAATGCAGAGTGAAGCTGCACGTCTCTGTATTCTTCTGGTATTAAATACCATACCTCCTTATCAGTAGATATGCACGAGATCACAAAGTCATTATCAGCTTGCTTCGCAACTCGAACATAAAGTTGGCTCATCTCCTTACTAGTTGACATCCTGTAATTTAATTTGTAGGGTTGTTGAACGTGATTTTATTCTATACAAAATAATTAAAATACCCGTACATTCAACATAGTAAAGTAACAAAGAAGTCACAAGATAAACATGTGATAACAACATTGACAAATTAAGGGAAGGTTGCAGCGAAGTAGCAGTGCGTCTATGGAGCAGTGTAGTCAACCTTTACATATATATATTGCTATTTTGTACAACAAATCAATTATGCGTTACAAAAAATATGATAACAAAGAAATACCTTTAAGTTTGTTACATTTGACAGATAATAAAAATGTTTATTATTTTATAGATTAAATAAAAATTTTGAGTTAGTTATAATACAAAACAAGTCCTTAATTTGTGTAGGATCGTAAATATTTTGCATTTTTAAAATGAAAATTTGAAATTATTGAATTAAGTATTTGTAATAAAACAAAAAAAAAAACAAATGTCAAGCTATTATGGTCAAACATTCTCTCAAAATTCTTACATGCATTAAAAGTGAATTTTTTTGGAGTCTATATTATAATTCATATTGTAATAATGCAGATATACAAGTTTGCAGATTGGTCCAACAAATGCTGACAGTCCAAAAATGTCCGCAATATTTGCAGATCAAGGAATAAATTTTTGCTTTATTATAGTACGTAGAGAACGAGTAAATTGCCTCGTAGTGACTATAGTCGGTTCACGACTGGAAGAGACTTTCTTGAAGCCCTGCTAAAAATCTACTTTCAAGCCCATTTTGTATCCTTCCGCCAAAGGTAAACAAACATTGCCATGTGGCAGTCACATGGCAATGTTTACATGCAATGTTTACATTCCACTGTGTGTGTGTGTGTACATGTGTTCGTACATGCACGTACCCATTATAAAAGTCATGTATATATTATTAATCAATATTCCACAAGTAAAGTTTTTAATCTTGACAATTTCACACAAAAGAATATGCAATGCAAGCGAAAAATATTTCATTCTATAAACCCAAAATGTGAGTATTAAAAATTTGATGTTTCGTGTGTGTGTGTGTGTGTGTGTGTGGGTTTGTTTTTGACTGGGGGGGGGGAGAAAAAATTTCACTTTGATTACATATTATAGATTGGCACAACACTTTGCATTGAAATGTGTCCACATTCAAGGAGTCCATCCAACAACATAAATATGGCACCGCCAATCTCTCGTAAGCCCCCGGATGGCCGTGCTGTCACGAGGTCAGGAACCGAAGTTCCCATAACTCTTATAGTGGGTTTGCAACAAAAATACAACCAGACAGACTTTGTTCAAATAATTGAGCCGGCGGTAGGCCGCTGTGTTTATGTTTTAGTTGGGCTCCGGGCCCGTATTTAATGCTATTAACCTCTGTTGCTATCTTAAAATATTTTTCCAAACAAAAATCTAACTTAAAACTAATACGAAAAGACATTGGTTTCACTAATGTCTAATATTCAAACAATTAAATTGAAACATGTTGCTAAGCAAATGCTTAGAGGAGGAACAAAATAAGTGTGCTACAGATTTTGTAAAGAAATGACAAAAACAAATTAAACATAAATAAAAAATGTGGCTCCAGTAAACAAAATATTAGGGAGAACTGTTGTTTAAAATAATTAAAGAAGCTGACAATGGTGTATCCTAACGTCTCCAGTTTGCATCAAGTTAAAACATCCTAAAGTCATAAGCTGCAGTACTTATAAATACTGTTTATTTATTTATTAGTTAGTTAGAAGTACCGGTAATAACTAATGGATTGTAGTGATTCCTTTTGCAGCAGAATTACCATAGATCAAAACAAAAAAGTACATAAACAACTCAACACAGCAGCAACTATAAAAAAAAGAAATGAATGGATCCATCTTCACTCCAAAAACTAGAAACCAATTATTTAAAAAAAATTACATTCTTTAATAGCTGCTCTCTGATGTAGACTGCTACTTTACATATAATGCTATAAAGCAATGCTCAACAACATTACCCTACAATTTTACACTACACAAAAAGATTTTGCAAAAAAAAGGATACAGCAAACGGAATGATGTGCTCCTGCAGCCAATTGATGATGGCATCCTTCCTCCAGCTACTGTTGGGGAACTTCTCCAGCTGAAATCACCACACAATACAACAAATTAAAATGTATTACCCTTGAATGTTGCCAACAGTATGTCTGTTGTATAGAATGTCTGAATTAAGCACAATTCTTTCCAAAACATAAACTTTTAAATATTTGGTTCTTGGTAGTATTTATTGGATACCAAAAGTATGATTGGATACTTCTATAATGCGAACGTGATAAGAATGTCTATAACTACTGTGCTAGACATTCTTAAACTTTTTATCATATTACATATAACTGTTTTCCCGATACCTGTGTTGACTAGCACAGAATCTAACATGTCACAAACAATATAAACATTTTATTTATTCAAAAACAAAAGGTTGGAGCTCACACCTGTGTGCTGTGATATGGTGCATTGTCCATGACCCTTCTATATTTTTGGTATCAGTAACTGTAGTTGACCCAGAAACTGAATTATGGTCCTTTTTAAATTAAGCAAATTAGGTTGGCTATGTAGCACTGAAAGTGAAACATATGACACTGATAATTTACAATAACTAAAAGACAATGGCTGTAGAACAGTGGTGTTGGGGAAATGCATTAATACACAATTGTTTACTTAAAAGATTATGACTGATTTCATCGATTACGATGTCCTCTCGTGTTTAGTGAAGTGATACAGATATGTTTAATAGTAGGGGAAGTTCCAGTTATATCGACTGTAATCTTTTTAGTGATGTATAACAATTCAATAGCAATTAACGCCGCAATGTAACTTATAAATACAAAACAAGCAGTTGCTTCAATCTTAAAATGCACCATCTCTCCATAACCTATATAAAATTAATTGGCTATAACAAACTCACTACAGAGGCAATTTTCCTTACCATTGTCAGTTGTCTTTATAATAAATTTCCACTGTATATATTGGGTTGTTTATGAAGAATCCCTCGCAGGGGTACACAAATTCCAACACAAAGTAGTTTTTATTTTTAATTACACATTGTAATACCACCTTTTGGTTAGGTGATTCATACACTCACATTTGAGTCTACATAACCCTACAATCCTAGGTTAGTGTAAAATCCAAAAATCCCAGGTTAGTGTAAAACCCAACAATCCTAGGTTAGTTTAAAAATGTGAAATAGTGATTCACCCATCGTGGGGTTAGGTTCTGTTAGGTTAGGTGGGCACATATTACGAAATTAGTCGGACGTTAATGCCCCTCGTATATTCGTGTTCTGCATCATTAGTAGAGTGGAAATATACCATTTTCCGTGAATTAGTCTTACTTTTTACAGAAAAGCCCCTAAACTTAATAATTACCCAAAAAATGTTAAAAAGACACGTAGACAACGTTCGACGACGTTATCAAGTTATTAACAAATGTTGTAAACACATTTCGTAGGCCAACATAATTGACCTAACACACACAACTTGCAAACGCAATGGTTAATACTACATATATTTTAACATACCTTAGCACTGTGGATCTAGAGAGTTTCAACATTTCTGCCGCTCTTTCCACGACGTTGAAGTGTTTCATTTCCCCTCGCCTAATTATAGGGAATACAACGATTCGGTGAGGTTAATGATGTCCTGTTGACGTTGAGTGGTGACTTCTCTGTTCTTCACCTTGCTAGAACTCATGACTGCACACAAAAACTACCGCAACATACAACGTAAAATACAGTAAATAAAATTTTAAGCAAACCTGAAATAAATTTTAAAAATATTAAACACGTTAGAACGCACTACGAGTAATCTCTTATACAGGTTACTGAAGCAAAAGGAATCTGTACGAGAAAGTTATCACAAATTAAAATCATACGTTATGAAAAACCAAATAATAAAGAGCGGATATTAGTAAAAAAAAAAACCGATAGGTTAAACAAGAATCCCACAAATTCTCTGGCACGTGTGTCGACCACACCCAGTCAACAACACAAGGAATACTGGTTAGTCAACAAATGGCCGCTCTACTTTCGCCTTGAGCGGGATTGTGTAACTATCCAAAAGACGTTGAAATCTAAATACGTTAGCATCACGTCATTAATAATTGGCATAATACGATAAAATTCTTTTCGACGCCCATTTGTAAGCGATAAATTAATAATTACGTTAAAACTTTGGAACTATTTACTCTCTTTGTGCTGGCAACCTGACGGCATAACTGTATCCGCGCTCGCCGCTGCTTGTAATGTTATATGCATGTAGCTAACGGCTAGGGTGTTTTTTCAAATGTTGATTTTCAAAAGTTTCTTCCCGTCGTGAACCGACTATATTCGTAACACCTGTATGAACGGAGAAATTGAACCACATATGATTTGTTAACTATAAACATACATTAATGTCAACAGCTTCTGAAATATTCTGCAAAAATGTTATTCAGTGATGAAGCATTTGCAATGGGAAGTATCACATAAAAGCAAAGAAATAATGTGCAAATACACTTAAGAGCCAAAAAAAAAGTACACCCGCCGAGCACGCAGAAGTGCCGCCAGACGACGTGGCATGGACTCGACTAATGTCTGAAGGTATGCAGGAGGCAATTCGCACCATGAATCGTGCAGGGCAGTCCACAAATCCAATCAGCGCCAATTTGAGAAAGGGTTGAACGTCTGTCACGTTTAATGATTATAGTCAGTCGTCGTTTGTCCCGTTCTTTCACGATCTTTTTCCGGCCGCAGCGATGTCGAAGATGTGATTTTTTACCCGATTCCCGATATTCACGGTACACTCGTGAAATGGTCGTACGCAAACATCCAAATTTTATCGCTAGCTCGGAGATGCTGTGTCCCATCTCTCGTGCGCCGACTATAACACCACGTTCAAACTCACTTAAATCTTGGTAACATGCGATTGTAGCAGCAGTAATCGATCTAGCTGCCGACCGCATCGCGTTACTCTGATTGGTTCCATACCTCTGTTATTTGCATACGCACGCCTATAACAGTTTTTTTTTTTTGGCTCTTCAGTGTATGTTTAAGTGAGGTGGCCTGGTAGCATGGGGAAGTGGACCAGCACTCACATCTATAAGTAAACAACACGTGCTGGGACTTATCATGGAGGGACTGCTACCAATAAAAGAGTAGTGCTTACCTTGATGGCGTTATGAACACGGAATGTGATATTATACCAATGCTAGCCCCGCAGATGAGGGAAGATGGGCAATTTAAGTGCAAGTCTTATATCAATAAGAACATTTATCCAGATGCCAATGTAATTCAGGTGATTTGTTTGCTAGTCATTACATGTACTGACTAACGAGTGCGTATAAATGCACTTCAATAGTAGAAAAACCCAGTTTACGATGAAATGCAATGGCATCCACATACGTAGTAGAAAAGAAAACATTTATGTTTGAAATGCTTCACATTAGGTCTTTATATAACATGTGCGCGATGTGTTACCACCGACACCGTTACAAATCTGTAAATGTACATGTAGCGAGCGACGAGCGACCTGAAGTGTTTCTGGAGAAATGCAGCTGCAAACTACCAAAATGAGTGCCTGCATATTATCTGGCATCGTAGGAACTGTGTGGTACAGCCTATCTCTCAGTGTTCCCCCCAGGAAATAATCTAGAGTTTTAGGTCGGGGGAGGAAGCACATGACCTGCTACAGGTTTGGAAACATTTCATCTAACACTTGCCTCGCCACAAAAGAAAATCACGCGTGGAAATCGTCATGCTGAAACCACATATCACGACATATGTCGAGCAGTATGTCTTCCAGAACTGCCGATAAGGTCTCTCTGAGGAAATTGGCGAACGTACATCCAGTCAGTGTACCTTGAAAGAAGTATGGCCGTATGATGTGTCCCCAACGATTTCACACCACATGTTCATGCCCTACTGTCACTGGTGCTCCATGTGCCGGACCAAACACGGATTCTCCGTCGCCCAGTAGTGCATACTCGGTAAATTTACACGCCCATGGTACTTGAAGGTCGCTTCATCGGTAGATAGCATGTTTTTTTCAGAAAATTTCGGTCATCCCTTATGTACATCAGAACAAACCTACAAAAGGGTACATGCTGCTGGAAACTACATTCGTGTGATTCCTGATGAAGAGCCAAGTGATATTGATGGACATTTGTTGGTGTAGTGTCAGTAACACACGTGTTTTACTTATTCATACATACCTGGAAAGTTATCGTGTGTTCATGTGTGGGTTTGCATCGTCATGTGCCACCACATCGTGTTGCTGCGCCTCGCTCGGAGAAGTCTTTCGTCACGCTTGTGTTGAATTACAATCACCTAGTAACAAGAGATGTGTGAAAATTCCTCGCATCGTTTGCCATGAAATGGGCATCCTGTTAGGATACCTTTCACTATACATTTGGACACATTGCGTGGTATTTTCTGACACATAATCTAAATAAGTTGAACATTATAGTTGTCCTTATTCAAGAACATCATTGCAGTAGTGTATGTATCTTTGTTTCGGGACATGGATGGACCGAGTCGGAGCTTGAACCCGTCCACCATCTTGGTTTTCACAGACAGGGCCTGCAGAGGGGAACAAAATTACCCGTTTTCCCCTCAAAATAACATGTTCAGCCTTTGAAAATGTTTATTTCACTTCCAAAATTACTGCAGAAATTAATAATTTAATGCAAAAAAAAAAAAAACACTTCTATCACAAAATATTTCCCAAAAAAATGAAAAAATGAGCAAATTGGATTCGAAGATCCACGATGCGAGAGCCGGAAATTCCTCGGAGGAGCAAGAGGATTCGGGGCTCTTAGTAGAATGAGCCACTTAATTCTCAGAACAGTGAAAGTGGTAAAAGCAGATTCGAGGCTCCGATCTAGGTCCAGCATATTAGGGCAGATTAGCATTCATGGCCCCCTTCCCTGAACACCATCCTACATCTAACAAGACATCACCCCCTACCAACAACCCAGCTCCTTCCAACACCCAACCCCATTCTACCCCACTACCTCACACCATACAACCCCAAACCCGCACCTACCATATGCCGCCCCACCAAAAACCACCCCAAACCCACCACCCCAAAAAATTCTAGAAATCGAATATCTAGTGTTAGACCCCCGCTCACCGAACCAAACTAAAAAAGAACCGCACACTCTCCCCCGCCCAAATGGCAATAATAAAAAATCGAGAAAAATCGAATAATAAACTATAAAATTTGTGGAACATGTAAAGTTAGACCCACGCTCACCCCACCACCCTAACCAACACCCAAACCTAATCACCCACCCGCACTCACCCAGTGATAAAATATCGACAAAACCGCATAAAATTAATAGTTATAACAAATATTTTAAAATAATTCCAGAAAAGTTTAGAAGGGAAATGTTTTTAACGAATTGAATATATAAAAATAGAGATAGCATTACCTTAATATTTCATATCAGAAAATAATAATTATTCTAACATTCACATGTATTTTTGGTCACCTTCACTTGGCCCACTTCAGGACTCGACTCTAGTACATACGACAGATCACAACACCCTCCTGATAGGGAGACGAGCAAACCGCTAACACCCTACCTCTTTATTTCATTCGCTATAGAGTCGGTCAATCTGCCGATCACCTACGCCAATTAATCATTAGCTCTACATAACAAATGTTCACCCCACCCATGCCAATAAATTTAATTGCCCGTTGACTGCTAGATAGTGCCTTCAACACATATTTTTATTACTGGACTCTAAAGGGTGCTGGTTATTACTTTTTTCAGCATTTACTAACCCGAGAGCTCCCATATCATCCATTTACAAACCTGTTGAAGATGAGAGTCCCCCAAACTTAAATTATATATATGTATATATATATATTCTATCCTATTGTGGTGCTTACGATAAATTAAAAAAAAAATATTATTATATCATGCAGGTTATTTTCCATAATGGAGTTGTAAAATAAATAGAACAAACAATATTTAATATATGATTTATTTAAAAAATTTTACGCATACAAATATTTTTTTGCTGTTATTGTCAAGGCAAGAAGAGCACATCATATTATTTTGTAAGTGGATGGCATACATTTGTCCTTAGCTGAAAATTATCAACCGAATCGCGTGTCCAGGTTGTACACTTCATCACCATTTCTTCTTCCTCGTGACATATTTTATTTATATTAACTTCAATTCTCTCTTCGATGTCGTATACTTTATAGATAGGATCATTCGGGGTCTTGAATGCCCTTCTACAAATATTTATCCTAGTAAGATTCTGGTTTAGAGTAGTTACATTCCAACCAATATTATATTTTAGAGACCGACGGTTTTCCAGCATTTCTGTAAGTTGGTTTATTAAGTTTTTTTTCATGGCCGACAGAAACCTGCAAACGTCTTTCGACAAACCCAGAGAATTCTTTCTGGCATAATTTTTCAGACTGCCATGAAAAGTGGATTCCTTTAGCACGAATCCATTAGCATTATGTATGCCTAGAACATGGACAGGTTTTCGAGACAGAGTTGTACACTGCTCGATATGATGCTGATATGCCTCACGACGATTTTTCTTTACTGTTTGATGTATTATCATTCTTGAATTCATATCCACACTAACGGCAGGCAAGAGTCGAATAAGCCCATCCTGTCTTCTTCGTGCATTTTCCACTCTTCACGTGTCTATGTGCATTGCTACTTCTACTGAAAGTCTGACCGCAGTGACGATATGATTGGCCCGATATTGACAGCAAACTGATCGTACCACCCACATACACATCCTCACTTACCGTTGGTGCCAACATTGCATTATCACTCACTGTGCTAGGTAGCGATTACATAGTTTACATCGTCATTACACAATAAAGTACTTACAAGTCTATCACCGGTTCGTGGTGATGACAATACAAAATTTTGTTTTACAGGTGGAGGAACAATTCCTTTACATATTTTCGAATGTGTATGGATTTTCCGTACGAGCAAACGGACGAAGACACTTACGACACCTATATGCGATGAGGGACGGGTTTATCTTGCATTGATGATTTACATGTAATCTTACACTGCTGCTATTCGCAAATGCTTTATTACAGTATGTGCATAAAATTCTATACAGCATTGGGTTGCGATGCCGATGGAGCTGCTGTAGGTAACCCATGCCAAGAAGATGGCTCCACTGGCACCACACCCGAACAAGTGCTGCAGGCAATCCACAGGAAGCTGGTGGTACTACTCCCGAAGAAAGCGATGGCGATGCTGCTGTGGGTGGCCCACCTCAACAAGCTGATGCTTCTGCCAGAGGCACAATCGGCTGTAGCCCATCCAAAGACATAGTTGGTTCCGGAGCTTAGGAAGACGTCGTGGATGCAAAACATGATGTCGATTGTAGAAGCTAGATGAGACGATCCATACCTCTATACTTTTTTCGTCGAACTGACCATCCCAACAAGGTACCATCTCATTTGTTCATGCCAGTCACCTTTGCTTCCCACCCCCTTCTCTTATTCACCCTGTAACCCCTTCCACTCCCCCTTACAACCAACACACTGCCTGTTTCAACCTGAATGTATGTGTACATTCCCAGGTCCATCCTAGCGAACCCCAGCAGGATTTGACCTATGTCAGTATTACCGTAATACATAAATATGTTATGTAGAATTTGTTTAAAAAATTTGAATTTTTAAATGTTTTTTTAAGAAAAAATTGCTAGCCTGAAAAGAAGGGTTTAAATGGAAAAAATTGTTCTTCAGAACCAAAAATAGGGAAGACTTCATGTCTAGTCATAGGTAGTCGATTCTCGGTCAAGGATAAAGCACACTATTTGCGGAGCAGCTGTGCGGTCCTCCATTCTGGGTCTGGACTGGCTCTGACTTGTCGCAGATGTGTCGCTGCTGGGCGTCATAAAGTTTCGCCAGCTTGCGCAGAGAAGGACATCCATACCCAAACTGCAAATCGATGATTTCAACTTCGTCTTTGTACAAGTCGCTCAGCCATTTTTTCAGCTCGGGCCCTGATGCATAAATCGATCCTCGCGGGTACTGTATCAGCAAGTCGTGTAGCACATCTCCCACTTGATGGTACGAAATGTTGCCTTCATTGAACTCCAGTACATGGTAGTACTTGGTCAGCCAGCCATTCGTCTTCTTGCTTTCTTGTCCAACAGTTTCCACGAATAAGGGGGGTGGAATGAGCACATGCACATTTTGCCATCGTCGTCATAGGACACTGTGAACTCCTTGAGTATCGAAACACTCCGGCTTTGGAAATCCTGCAGATTACAGTGCATCCTAATGCTGACTGTGCTCGAATACAACTATACAGATATTGTGTATGGCTCATTGCATTTATATCGTCTGCAGCAATCACGAAAGTATCTTCACAACTTTGTCTTGACAATATATGATGCGAGTCGGTAGTGAAATATTACACAGAACGTGTACATCAGTGGCGGAATATTTTCATTCGTATTTAATTCGATCTTGCAATCGAGCACATTCGATCTGATACACTCGTTCTGCTATCTCACATTGAACACCAAGAGAGGAGTCGAACTCTTGAATATATCTGGGCTCAGTATCGAGGATTATACGCGCCAATAATATGCATTTCGTAATAGGGCATATATTTAATATGCCAGTTGGTACTGACCATTTTCAAAATTTATGTTCATTTCTATGATAGATAGCTTTCACTATTCAAATATATTTTCAAGTTTTCTATTTGACATGTGTCAAATGCGAAAGGCTCACTCTCACATTGTGCTGTCTTCCGATCTGTAGCCCAATGATAATGAACTTCGGTTTCTCAGTTCAAAAGCTGGACTTCACCATACAATTGATGTGCTGGCTTGCGGGCAATCTGGGGTAGGTCTCGAAACTCCATGACTTGAAAGCCACATCGATGTTTTGTTATCTTCCAAATTTTTCAGCATCTAAATACATTCGATAGTACTCAGCTGAACATGAGGCAGCATCCATTCGATAGACTGCAGCTTCAGTTCCACTGTCTCCAAGGTTTATCCCATACCAACGGCAGCATCTGCGTACATATTGGCTAGGAGTAGTAGAGGTTACAGCTTCGAATTTATGATAATTCGTTTGTAGTCTTCGGCGAATCCCAGTTACATCGATAGAGGAATGCAAACCTCGAATTTCCCTCCAGGATATATAGGAATGTGGTAGTCATCCTGTATCCCCTAGACTACCAACTTGTCTGCAGAGAGCTTTCGACATGAGCGAGAATTAGTTTTTTATCGCATTCTTTATGCCTACATCTCTCGTCTGGAACACCTCGTCACCATTCAACAAATATGTGATGAGATCTATAGTGTGGAGAATACCATTGCTCGTTTTTTTTGTCGATTCCCGCGTTGAATTCAGTTTCTATCGTCAGTGTCCCCCTGAATCTCAGGAATGACTGACATGGAAAGGTGCAGATATCTTGGTTTTGGACAGCTATTCGAACTTTCGATGGTAATAGGTATGGTCTTATCAAAAATGGCTGGTAAGTGTGAATTTCATCTTTAGTGATGCTGTCTTAAGAAACAACCGGTTCTTTGCTGTTTATGTGATCTTCCATGGCGATCGACCTCGAAGCCAAGAATACGAAATAAAATCTCGTTAGCATGTGTTAACGCCTAGGTGACCTGTGGTGTACTGATAAACAGTCTGATGTGGTTCTTTGTTTTATTGCTTCAGGATGCCATAAATATTATTCCCATCTTCTTCAATGCAAGCGTAGGGTGAGTTATTTGTTTCGAAAGTTCACCAACTCTCCATGCTGGTCCACGATTTTAACGACCACCTTTTATGCTCTCTTTGCTACGACCGTAATGTAAATGATGCTTTGCAGTGCCACGACCAAGTTAAAACCTGGAGAGACCATCCGCGAAAACTCGTGCAACATATTGCTCGGTCTACCCTTGAGATATGTCCCACATGCCAAATTGCAGTTTATTAGTATCACATTAACAGGCAAGATGTATACAGGTTGCGACGATTCCTGTATTTTGCCTTATTTGCATATATACATTGCTCGAACCCCAGCTTCGTTCCGATGATATCAGGTTTTGTAAAATTGATATCATCGCCTCATCTGATGACACACTTCAGATTATTGGAATTTCTATATAGTTCAAAGTCTTTTTCGGGAGACAGCAAATCTTCGATGTGCCTTGTGATGTTGTTTAGTTAACAATAAAGAGCAATGTTACCTAGCGGGATACACTACTGCTTTTAACAATGTACAACTTACGGTTTTTTTTTCTATATTCGGTATCGCATTATACGTTTGAAAGTCTACCAAACCTATGCATCATTCCCATTTCCTCTCCAGGTCTAGTGGAGGAAAGTATACCGCACGTAGTTCGGAGCTAGGATTCATCAAGGAAAGCATTACCGACATAACTGATGGTTTCCTGTAGATATATAACCATTTTATTCCATCACTTGTATGAAAGATCAAGGAAGTGAAAACATAAGTGTTTACAGTTCCATGTGTTCGGTATCTTCTCCATATTGCAGCTTTAAGTCAGGTTGGAATTTTTCATGTACCATCGCAGCTCGGGTGGAGGACACAAATTATTGAAACTGTCGTAGTAGACTGCACATTTTCCATGTCACATAAACTTACCAATGAGTACCAGGCCCAGCTGTTATATACAGGTTCGCTACAGCACATTCGTTACACTTCGATTTAGGGAGCAAAACATCTCGCATGAACACTCTGCAGAAATTATATATATTCAATTTGCATGCAAACAGTTCCAAAGATAACTATCTCTCATACATGCTTAATTATAATTCCTCCACATATATGCACAACACGAAATAAAACTCGTCTACAAACACCTACCTGTCTATCTGCAACATGATGAAGAGATTCTCAGCTGTTTATCATGTCTAGAATTTTTTCAACATAGCACGTTGATGCAAACATTTATAATTGTAAAAATCAAATACTTATAACCTTTTAACAACCTATGTAAATTGCACGAGTATTGTATGCTATATGTTGTAATATAATATACAATGCAATATTAAAAGTTTGTTATATTTTTAAGATGGCAACACTGTAAACAAATGATTAGCTATCAAGCTACCGTTGGAGTGTCATGGCGCTATGTGCCTTGTTGAAATCATATTGTTCTTTCTTAAAACTAATAAATAGTTTATTCAAGTGATACGGAGTATTTCTTTATAAAACCTACAGTTTATGGGCCCCGACAACTAATCTTGTATGGTTGAAGTAAAATAGTGCACGTAAATACTGCAACAACAGTTGTTCAATATCGTCGACGTAAGAAGTGTTTTGAGGTTAGTACGACCAAGCGGCAGCGTGGCGAGAAGGAAAACTTGTTTAGAACGGACAAGGAAGGAAGGTTTTGCAGGAAGGAAGGAAGAGCAAGATGGATGGCATGGCACATCAAAGTACAGTTATTAAACTGGAAGGCGCCAAGAACTGGAACATCTGGAAATTCCAAACGTCAGTTTTACTGCGAGGTCAAGGTTTATATGATGTGGTCGAAGGTCGCACCTTGAAGCCAGAGGTTGTTACGGAGAGACCAGCCTGGGAAAGTATGGATGCGAAGGCTCAAACCTTACTGGTCACGAGAATGTCAGAAGATGTGATGCTGCATATTATCACATGCACTACAGCTGCGGAAATGTGGCGATAATTACTAAGTGTATATGAACAGAGAAGTGAAACAAATATTCACAAATATAACAGCGATTCTTTCAATATAAGTATGAAGAAGGTACAGAAATGTCTGTTTTCCTGTCGAAAATTCAAGAAATGCAGAATCAGTTAAAACAGATGGGTGAAGAAATCTCGGATAAATTGGTCATAACAAAAGTGTTAATGTCACTGCCCGACGGCTATAAACATTTTGTATCAGCTTGGGAGTCGGCACCGGATGATAAACAAACTTATGAAAACCTGGTAGCTAGATTATTAGTCGAGGAAGAAAGATTACATGAGAAAGGAGGAGCATCGCAGTCTTCAGCTTTCGTCGCTAAACAAAGGGACAAAAGAAATATTAAATGTTTCAACTGCAATAAGTTTGGACATTATGCAAGTGAATGCAGAAGTAATAATCATTCAATGGAAAATCGAGACAGTCGTAATAACCGGTCAGACAATAAATGTTTTTATTGTAATAAATCCGGCCATAACAAGAATCAGTGCCGCTTCAAGAAAAACAAGGATAGTAACGCGTTTGTGGTGTCAAACTCCTTCGAAAAACAATATCAAGAAACAGAGTGGTTAATTGATTCCGGCGCAAGTGAACATATGTGTTGCAAACGTGAGTTGTTTACCTCATTCACGAGTTTATCAAATAAATTCGTAATCTTGGGTGACGGAACGCAAATTAGTGCACAGGGGCGCGGACAGATGGCGGTACAAGTCTCAAATGGCAAAGAATGGATTGACACAACCATAGACAACGTGTTGTACGTGCCTGATTTAAAAACAAATTTATTCTCTGTGCAATGCGTCACTGCAAGAGGTTATGTCATGATGACAGATGAAAACTTATGCAAATTTTACAAGAAAAATAAGTTGTTGGCAATCGCGGAACGAGCTGGAAATATGTATTACCTGAACTTTCGCTATAAATGCGGGGTAGCAAGTACTGCACAAGTCAAGTCGGACATAAATGAGTGGCATGAAAAACTTGTTCATCAAAACATGATGTACGTGAAAAATGTTCTGAAAAACAATGATGTTAACGTAAACAATAGCTGTGTTGGGAAATGCGAAAGCTGTTTAGAAGGGAAAATTCATTGTTTACCTTTTTCTAACAGCGATAGTAAAACAACGAGGCCGTGCGAGTTGATTCATGCTGATACCTGTGGCTCCATGGAGGAAACCTCTGTGGGAGGTTCGAGGTATTTTGTGGTGCTTAAAGACGACTATTCAAAATATAGAAGTGTTTACTTCGTCAAAGGAAAACATGAAGTAAAAAAATGCATCGAGAAATTTATAAACAGAGCGGAAAATGAAACTGAAAATAAAGTGAGGTATTTCAGAAGCGACAATGGACAATGGACTCGAGTTTGTAAACAAGGAGGTGGAAGGATTGTTTCTCAACCGGAGAATAATACATCAACGCACAGTCCCTTACACACCTGAACAAAACGGCAAGGCAGAGGGAGAAAATAGAACGCTTATTGAATCTGCTAGAACCATGCTATGCGCTAAAAACCTGCCTAAGTCATTGTGGGCGGAAGCAATTTACACGGCAGCGTATGTGTTAAATAGAACTGGGAAGAGCACTAAAGTTGATAAAACACAATACGAAATGTGGACAAAGAAAATTTTGATATTCAAACATTAAAAATATTCGGTTCACCTGTGGTTGTCCATGTCCCTCAAGAAAAAAGGAAAAAGTGGGACTCTAAAGGAGAAAAAGGAATAGTAGTTGGTTACGGAGAAGACGTAAAAGGGTACAGAATATTTTTCCCACACAGGAACACTGTAGAAGTAAAACGGGACATTGTGTGTATAGAGCAAGAAAAGACACAAGAAAAACAGCAGTTGGTAACGTGTGAAGTGGAAAATTTGGTGTCAGAAGAAACCATATGCGTACCAGATACAAATGGGAGGGATGTTGATGAAGAACTGAGCTGTGAACAAGAACGGAGACCGTCAGAAAGTCAAGTCGAGACCGAAGGTAGTGATTATGAAGCATGTTACAGTGGTAAATAAACAGAAACTGAAGTAACCATCTCCTCANGATTATGAACCATGTTACAGTGGTAAAGAAACAGAAACTGAAGTCACCATCTCCTCAGAAGCTGACGATGCACTATAAAGTTCACCAGATACTCACCAAGATCAGCGGAGAAGCAAACGAGCGAGAAACCGAACGTCGTTCTACAAGGGTAACAATATTTATTCGATGGATGAGGAGCCAAAAACGTACGAAGAGGCAATGAGAAGAGAAGAAGCAAGTAAGTGGAAAGAAGCTATAGGTAGGGAATTACAGACTCTAAATGAAAACAATACATGGGAGGTGTGCGATACTTCTGTAAATGAAAAGACTGTAAGCAGTAAGTGGGTTTTTAAGATAAAGAAAACTGGTAATGATATACAGTATAAAGCTAGGTTGGTAGCTAGGGGTTTTGAACAAAATGATGACTTGAATTTAAATGAGATTTATGCACCTGTGGCTAAATTGTCAACTTTCAGATTATTCACAGCCATAGCAACCGAGCGTAACTTACCTATTTACCAAATGGATGTAACTGGGGCGTTTTTATACGGGGAAATTGATGAAGAAATTTTTATTCATTTACCAGATGGGGCATATTTTGATGATAAAAATATTGTCAAGTTAAACAAATCTTTGTATGGTCTAAAAAAATCACCCAAATATTGGAATGAAAAGTTCAACTCAGTTTTAACTAGAGGAGGCTTTGTGAGGTCACAGTGTGACTCATGTCTTTATTCAAAGTGCAATGATAAAGATCAAATGTATATTCTAATATACGTTGACGATTTGTTAATTTTTGGCACAAATGAGAACCAAATTTCTGATGTTAAACTAATGTTACAGAAAGAATTTAAAATGAAAGATTTGGGTTTAGTATCTGATTTTCTTGGAATAAATGTCAAACAAAACTTAGAAAGTGGTGTAACCAAATTAAGTCAGAAAAGCTATTTAGAAAATGTATTGAGGAAATTCAAAATGGAAAACTGTAAGCCAATGTCAACCCCCATGGACCAAAATTTTAATGCTAAAATGTTTGAAAATAAGGAGTGCCAAACAGATAAAAATATTGCAAATGTATGTAGACAAATGATAGGATGCTTAATGTATGCTGTCTCAGGCACAAGACCAGATCTGTGTGTAGCTGTTTCTATATTAAGCCGATACCAAAACAATGCAAACGATGTACTGTTAACGGCTTTAAAAAGGGTATTAAGATATGTAAAACATACTATTGATTATAAATTGGTTTATAAATGCAATGATAAATCGCTAGTGGGTTACTGCGATGCTGATTGGGCAGGAGATCTCAGATATAGAAAATCTACCACGGGCTATTGTTTCATGTATTCAAATTGTTTGATTTCATGGTGTTCGAAGAAGCAATGCTCTGTAAGTCTCTCATCAACTGAGTCTGAATACATAGCAATTAGTATGGCAGCTAGTGAAGCATGTTGGTTACAAAATTTGTTAAATGATTTTAGGGTAAAAATTGTTGACCCGACTACAATTTTTTGTGACAACCAGTCCGCAATATCGGTTGCAAATACAAGTAGTGTCAAGCGGTTAAAACATATCGATATTAGATTTCACTATATTAAAGAATTAATAATAAAAGGTAGAGTGTCTCTGAAATATGTAAAAACTGAAGAACAGTTAGCTGATATGTTTACAAAAGCCCTAAACAAAGAGTTAATTTTTAAATTCACTAATCAGTGTGAAGTAACCATGTAAATTTATTTGTGTAAAATTTAGGTAAATATTGCATTGAGGGTGGGTGTTGTAATATAATATACAATGCAATATTAAAAGTTTGTTATATTTTTGAGATGGCAACACTATAAACAAATTATTAGCTATCAAGCTACCGTTGTTGTGTCATGGCGGTATGTGCCTTGTTGAAATTATATTGTTCTTTCTTAAAACTAATAAATAGTTTATTCAAGTGATACGGAGTATTTCTTTATAAAACCTACACTATACATGAATTTAGTCGAAAAAAATATTTTGCTAATCCCAGAAGCGCAAGTGCGATAAGGTTAATGCTGCTACACACATCCCAATGCAAACATATAAAAAGGAAATGTGAAGGAAAAATACTCATAATAACTTGCCAACCAGCGCAATTGCATACACTTAAGAACCAAAAAACTGGTTGGCCTGCTTAATATAGTGTAGGGTCCCAGCGAGCACGCAGAAATGCCGCAAGACGATGTAGCATGGACTCGACTAATGTTTGCAGGTATGCAGGAGGCAATTCACACCATAAATACTGCAGGGAAGTCCACAAATCCATACGAGTGCGAGGCGGTGAAAATCTCTTAAGAAGAGCACGCTGCAAGGCATCCCAGATATGCTCAATAATGTTCATGTCTGGTGATTTAGGAGGCCAATGGAAGTGTATAAAGTCAGAAGAGTGTTCCTGGAGCCACTCGGTAGCAACACTCGATGTATGGGTTGTCGTATTTTATTGCTGGAATTGTACACGTCTGTTGGAATGCACAATGGACATGAATGGGTGCAGGTGATAGGACAGGATGCTTATGTATATGTCACCTTTCAGAGACGCTTCTAGACATATCAGCGGTCCCATTTCACGCCAACTGCACACGTCCCATACCATGACAGAGCCTTCACCAGCTTGAAGAGTTCTCTGTTAACATTTAGTGTCCATGGATTCATGAGGATGTCTCCATACCTGTACACATCCATCCGCCCGATACAATTGGAAACGAGACTTGTCAGACCAGGCAACGTGTTTCCAGTCATCAAAAGTTTAATGGCGTTTTTGGCAGGCCCAGGTGAGGCGTAAAGCTCTGTGTCATGCAATCAACAACGGTACACGAGTGGGCCTTCGTCTCCGAAAGCCGATATCAATGTGGTCCGTTTTATAGTTGGCACGCTGGCACTTGTTGATGCCCCAGCATTGAAATCTGCGTCAATTTGAGAAAGGGTTGCACGTCTGTCCCGTTTAATGATTCTCGTCAGTCGTTGTTTGTCCCGTTCGTTCACTATCTTTTTCCGGCCGCAGCGATGTCGAAGATGTGATGTTTTACCAGATTCCCAATGTTCACGGTACACTCGTGAAATGGTCGTACGCGAAAATCCAAATTTTATCGCTACCTCGGAGATGCTATGTCCCATTTCTCGTGCACCGACTATAACACCACGTTCAAACTCACTTAAATCTTTATAACCTGCCATTGTAGCATCAGTAACCGATCTAGCTGCCGACCGCATCTCGTTACTCTGATTGGTTCCATACATCTGTTATTTGCATACGCACCCCTATACCAGTTTTTTGCTCTTCAGTGTAGATGCTGATGTGTATCGTGAACCATCTGCGAAGGGTGATGTGAAGTCTAAATACCTATTTTCTGAATACCCCAATGACCTAGTCGATAGACTAAGGGTGTTGGTTCCATTACAGATAAGTGGACATATTTCTGTCGGCGAAGATATAAATTCGTTTATTGAATAACTTAAAGATAAAGGCTTTGGTGAATGACATATTATGTATGTGTATGATTTTGTTATAAATATGAATAATTGCAAATATAAAAAATATAATGGTTTTTATTTTTTATTGTTTTATCGACCAAGAAATGTGCCTACTGCTATGTGTTTATAAATGACCGGCAGGTTGCAAGTGAATGTCTTGCTACAATATTTCCAACTCAGTTCCCGATGAACAACAAACATTAATCTTTATACATATTGCTATGCCCATTCAGACTATCACTGCAGGCAACATGCAATTACTACTTTCATGTTGTCGTGATGTAAGGAGCAAATCTTAATGGTCGCTTGCTGTTGACGATTAAGTCGCAGATGGAAAGTCTTCAACCAATGATTACATCTTTATATTGTAACAGCGTACGCGATCGTGGTAGATGTATGAAGATGCGACGAAGTGTTATCATAGAATTATCACAGAATGATTGTTCGTGTTGTTCATCTCGGGTTGTAATAGCAAGACCTGCTTGATACCTATTATAAATGACTACCAGGCTGCAAGTATTTGAGATGAACATACATTGAGTACGGTAATGTAAAAAAACATTTCGATTTGGTTGGAGAAATAGTTCATTATGATTTTTTTGCACAATGAACTCGATACATAAATATACAAATGTATAACATACCTATATACGTTTTTTAAATTGCGTATCGTGTTGTATTTTTACCTGTCTTAAGCACTATCAGAGTAAATGAGCTATTTTCTGTACAACTTCAATAGCATATGTAAGAAGTATGCTTTTTCAGTGGCGATGTAATAACAGTACTTCAAAAACCGAGTTGATTACTTGGACGATAATGTTTATCATGCATTTAAGAGCGGGATGGTATTTGTGGACTGTGCTTCCATTGAGTTCACATCGATATCCACAAGACGCATTCACAGCCCCATGTCTTGTGTGTATGAAACAGCTAGGACGGTGACCATGCTTTAATTCAGTCGTGGTTTGGACGGGTCCGGTGGTGCCGTCATCCCACACTGGCATGAACCCTCCATGCTATTCGACTGGAGGGGACCATGCACCAAGGGTGACACAACTCGTCGCTTTTTAAGAACACCGAGGTCACCCACGAAGTACATGTATATATATATAAATAAATATATATATTATTTAAAATGGGATAAATTGATACCCTGTACTGTATATCAGAATTCCTCTCGTGAAGGGAAGTGCAAGTTTGTGACTGGCTGGTCTGCTTCCCTGAAGCCTGACGCATCTCTCTCTCTCGGCTATTGTTATGCATCCTCCATTCTACGATGAGCAGCGATCGATATCGTGAGGCCGCCTTAAAGATCGCCATGTTGTTAGTTGTTCGTGCAATGTCGGTCGGGTCGGATGTGACCCGCTGCAAGTTATGCGAGTGTTAGTTGTACACTAAATGTCATGGTTTCGTTTCAGTCGGTTCGTAAGGAAGTCGTTTGCTATTCTTGTTGTACTTGCCATGACGGTCTGGTATTGTATAGCATACAGCGTACAACACTCAACGCTTGTTTAATATGCCATTGCGCTGGTTGGAAAGTGCTTATAAGTAGTTTTCCTTCACATTTCCTTTTTATGTCTGTTTACATCGGGATGTGTGTAGCAGTGTAGACTTTGTCGCCCCTGTGCTTCTTGGCTTCGCAAAATTATTTTTTCGACTAACTTAATGTATAGTACACGATGTTAAAAGGTTACAACTATTCACTTTTTACAATTATGTCTGTTTGCATCAGCGCACTACATTGAAAACATTCTAGATATGAGAAACAGCCGAGAATCTCTTCGTCCTGTTGCAGATAGACAGGTAGATGTTTGTAGACGAATTTTATTTCGTGTTGTGCATATACAGTGAAGGAATTATTTAGGCAGGTATGAGAGATAGGTATCTTTGAGAGTGCTGAAAGTGATTTGATCTTTCCGTTTGTAGCGATGGCCGATAAAATGTTTTGGACACTAGAATAGCAGCCTGTCGTTTTCACAATGTCTTCTCGACGACGAGAGAATGAAGTTCTGATTGATGTGTGGCAGTACGAATTGGTTTTTCTAAAGTTAGTAGGGTGCGCAGAAGCGTTATCCTCTAACAACACCAGTTTATTCGAAGCTATATTTTAAATAGTCATGCATGATGTATTCAAACGAAATAAATGGTTAACTTTTACTATATAACTGAATTTTTCTCGAAAAAGGACATGCATATGTAATATGTTATTGGGATGGTTTGTAAGTACTGATAACTATTAACCTATTCGTTTTTTTTTTACATCAGTTTGCAGTGTTTATCTTATCGTTTCTCGCACTTGAAAGCGGAAATTTCTTCGCCTATTATAATGTACAGCGCACGATGCTCACACATATGTATTTGATGGTAAATGTGAATAGTTATTTACTTCTATAATTAATGTTTTTTACCTGTTTGTCTCACTGCATGGCAGTGTCGTCTCTCTATTGAGCGACTAATGGTTTTAATGTAAGGTGTTTCGTATGTGCTTACGGTTCTGGTAATATATAAATGTTATGTATTCAAATAAGTGCACGCATATATATATAATTATAGTATTTAAAACATGATAAATTGTTTTTTTTACTGTATAACTGAATTCCTCACGTAAAGGGAAGTGTATGTGTGACTTGGCTGGTCTACCACCCTGGGGCTTGATGTGACTCTCGCTCGGCTAGTGTTCTGTGTCATCCGTTCTACTTGCTGAGACCTGAAAGATTTCGCGTTTGTCGGTCAGCTGGCTGGAAAGTACTTACAGATCTCATGATATTAGTTGATCGCGTGAAGTCGGCCGGGTCGAATGTGTTCTGTTACTAGTGGTGTGAGTATTGGTTGTACACTGAATGCGATGGTTTCGTTTCAGTTGGTTCGTAAAGAAGTCGTTTGCTATTCTTTTGTACTGTTCGGGACAGTCTGGTATTGTAAAGCATCGTTGAGCACACGATGTACAGCACTCGACGCTTGTATCATATGTAGTTATGCTGGTTGGTAAGTGCTTATAACTATTTTCCCTTTAAATTGTTTTATATCAGCTTGCATTGGTGTGTGCAACAGGGCTGCCCTTATTGCACATGTACTTCTCGGCTTCGCAAAAAGGTTGTTTTTTCGACTAACCTGATGCACATTGCACGAACTCACGTAAAATACATAGGTTGTTAAAAGTTTATAATTAATTGCTTTTATAAAAAAAAATTTATATCTGTTTGCATCACTATGTAGTAGTGACGTCTCTCTTTCGCCACTAATGGTTCAAATGTATATTGTTTTGTTGAAAAGGAAAGGAAAACAATCTTTACTTGTCGCGTAAAAACTTGACATATTATAGGCATTTTTGCAGTTGGCCCTTGTGATAATTCGTTCTTTCTCATGTCGACGTGCATTCTAGTTTTTGCCAAACTTCTTGATGTGATAGCACTACTGATATCACCATTATGAACTGTAGATCTATCGGGTTTTTTATAAGTATGCTTAGGGCATATTTCGCACTTGCGACCTTTCTACTTGTCGGGGGGGATGCTTATGCTTTGAATTTGGTGACTCTATGTTAAATGGTTCGGACATTACATACAACTATGTCTTTACACTGGCTTAGGATATACTGGAAATGAGATAATTTTTTGCATAGGTGATGATGCCTATGTTTTGAATTTGGTGACTATATCTTAAAGGGTTCTGTAATTACATGACCCTTCTGTCATTTTCGTTGTCGGGGTTGATGTCTATGAAATTAATTCGATGTCTGTATCTCACACAGTTCGGAAATGAGTTAACTATGCTTATAAGTGCGCTTGGACTACACTTGACCATGCGGCCATTTTCGTTATAGGGAGTGATGTCTAGGTTACGAATTTTGTAGCTGTATCTTAAATGGTTCGGAGATAACTATCGACTATGTGAATAGGGTATATTTAACCCTACGGCCATTTTGATTTTTGAGTGAGTGAGATCTCTGTTATGAATTTTGTAGCTGTATCGTAAATGGTTCGGAGATAACTCTCGACTATGTTAATAAGTGTGCTTAGGGTATGTTTGACCCTGCGAACATTTTCTCAACGTGGGTGATGACTATGTTATGAAGTTGGTAGTTGTATCTTAAATAGTTTGGAAATTACACCCATCTATGCTTATAAGTAGATTTACGGTATAAACGAATCTGCGGTCATTTTCGTTGTTGGGGGCGATATCTATGTCACTAATTTGGTGACTATATCTTAAACAGTTCGGAAATTACAGCCAACTAAGCTTATAATATCTCGTCGGGCATAAGTAACCCAGCGGTTATTTCCATTGTCGAAGGTGATGTCTATGTTACGAAATTTGGTGATTGTATCTTAAATTGTTCGGAAATTACAGGAAACTATGCTTATAGGTGTGAGAGTCGTACCTGCAAGGGCGCCATGTGAAGGAGGTTATAAGGAACATGAGAAAACCGAGGCGAAATGACAGTGTGTTAGACTTGTCCCCGCTAAGTTGACAGGGGAAAGGATTCAGAAGGAATATGAGAAAACCTATGTCGAATGATAGAGCATTAGAGTTTTCCATTGCTGGGGCATCAGGTAAGGAGGACTCTAAGAAAACCTTCTAAATATAACGTTAGTGCATGAGATTACCTCCCATATGGAACAATGCAAGAGCATGAAGTAGGGAACAAGATGACTGATGCTGGCATGCAATGATAGAGAATAACTCATAGGGAAAACCCCTCAACCCCTCTTTAGCCAAGAGGAGTCACTTATCCCGATTGTGTGGTCATCGGTGGAAGGGTCGGGAATACTCGGAGAATACCCTCTTGCTTGGTATGCAAAAGCATGAAGTAGGGAACAAGATGGCCGATGCTGGCATGGAATGGTAGGGCATTATTGACAGGGAAAACACATAATTCCCCATTAGCAAAAAGTAGTCACTTAGCCCGATTTTGGGGTCATCGGCGGAAGGGTCGGGAAGACTCTGATAAAACCTTCTCGCTTGGAATGCAAGAGCATGAAGTATGGAACAACATGGCTAGAGAAAAGAAGGAATGAGCGATCTTGAGCAAATAAAATCGGAATGTAAGAGCGTGAACAAACAAGATAATTGAATTCGGGAAAACTCAGAGAAAACCTCCTCGCTTGGAATGAAATAGCGTGAAATAGGGACCAAAATGGAGATAGAAAGGAAGGAAATAATAATCAAAGTCAGGAACACTCGTAGAAAACCACAGGAATGCTAGAGCATGAATTAGGGAACATGATGGTCGCTACTGGCAAGGAATGACTGAGCGGGAAGGACGGTACTGGCTGGGAAAATGACCGTCGTTGGTAAGGAATGACAGAGCAGGGTGTTGACTCGTGACGCCATCCAAGATCGCCGCCGCTTGTCCCCTCGACTCCTCCAGGGCGCAAGATAACAGTGAATGCCCATTTTCTAACTGCTCACATGGCCTAATAAAATGCTCCCCACTCAGAAAGATATCTTTATCTGATATTCGTCGCCAGTTTTCGACATTACAACGGCTTTGTAATATTTATTCACGTATTTACATTATCCTCTTTTTAATATAATAATTTTAACAAATGAAAAAATCCACAAATCTTCAAATCTTCTACTGTTTATAATAAGTAAATTCTTTATGGCAATATTATTTAAAAGCTATATTAAGCCTACCGCTAATAATATTGTCGGTTTTTGTTAGGTACAATTTTCAACACATTGCAAGCTCGAGACCATTTTCATCCATCCATGTGCATGTGAGAAAAACTTCAACAGGACTGTTAGCCGTTAATTTTCACATTTCTTTCATGTATCTTACAGCATATATTAGCAATAAACATGCTTACAGAAAAACCAAGCCCAAACTACTTCAGCCACACAGATATGAAAAAAATATCTGGTTTCTCTATCCACTCCGCGTGCTTCGACATCAAGATGCATTGCCAGATACATTATTATTCGCAAGGAAAAAAGTCAATAATGTAAGATTTGAAGAATAAGATAAAAATATATGTTTCAGCTGCTCATAAACTCGTTATGTACACAATATTGCCATCCACGCTAAACTTACAGATCAATGCCAAAAATATGCACTCATTCAAAGTCACCAGAAGTCTCCTGCCTTTTACCTAACACTTATGAAAACCACAGATGAAGGAGTCAGTTTTTTTTAAATACAAAAGCTATTGAATGCTTTTCCACGCAGTCCAGAGTGAGGGCATTCGTGCAAGAAGAAAAATAGGTCACTTCTTGAAAGCTCTCAGGATTATTTGTTGCTATTGGTTATTGAAAAAAAAACGACACATTTCCCAGATCCGCAAATGCTTGCCAGCTGCTAACTTCGTTCGTGCAATCGGAGAAAGTTTGATAATTTCCAGCATTATGTGTCGCAACTTTCCGTTTACGCGCTTAGGTATCCAATGTCCCAGTAGCAGAATTTGATGGTTGAGTGACCAGGCATGACACTCACATAAACAATTGCGAGGTGAAATGCATACATATGTATACATCCCAGCCAAGATGGGGTGACGCTCCTATGAAACATAACGATGTGCTGCCGTGGTAAAACATGGTTTCTCGAAATCACTCGAGGGGTAGGCCTTAATGGTTCCTTAACATAGGTCATGTCGGATTTCTTTCTCCGATACAGATTGTCTGAGCTGTTGGTTCCGTCTTTAATTGCCCGGTTGTTGAGGAGACAGTAAGCCCTACCTGCTGCAATGAATAAACAGGACGATCTATCGAACAGACACCATTTATTCTTCACTTAGGCAGAATTCTACTGAGTTTCGAAACGATTCGTTTTCGTCCTTGGGACAATTTTTCCCTAAATGTTAAATAAACTTTACTGCCGAGCGCGCGCACACACAGCCTGTAACCGTCATACAAGATGGGTCATGAAATTTGATTGGCCTAACTTTGCTTAATACTCAATATATAATTCTGGAAGAGCCCCCACCCCCTCGATCAACCATCTGTCCCAGAAGACAGGAAAATGAAATTTTTGCGCAAGAAGACAGAGGCTCGGAGCGTCCGTGCTATTCATGCTCTGTCATTCCGGTCCCCCGGTGGCCTTATTGTCTGCCACGTTAGATACATTTGACTTTGACCTCGACCTTGGACCCCGGTAACCTATATATCAAAAAATTAAAAAAAATGACAAATTAGCCAAAAAATGTATAAAATAAACTATATTTAAAAAATATAAAAACTGTTAAAATTATTAAATGAAATATTTATTTAAAACATTTACTAAAATAATTTAAATTTTCGGAAGTCCCCCATACCCCTCTTTCTCCAAATTCATTCCGCTATCTTGGTAGGTGAGACCATCATATTGAGAGGTGCAGCCGCCGCCATCTTGAGAGGTGAAGACCGCCATCTTGGTCGGTGCAGTCCACCATCTCGTTTCCGACCGCTATCTTGGTAGGTGTGCAATTATCCACCATCTTGGTGGTGCAGTCCACCATTATGGTAAGTGCAGTCCATCATCTTAACCAGTGCAGTCCGCCATATTGGTAAGCGTCACAGTCACCATCCGCCATATTGGTTTTTTCGTTTGTCATTTGTTTATACATTACTGTTTTTGTCTCTCACCTTCGTTCGACTGCCATATTTGATTTCATATTTTTTCATCACCTAGGTGTTGCTAGTGTATTAATTTACCCACCAGGCTAGTTGTCGATTTAGCCTCCCGGCTGCAGCCATATTGGTTTATGTTTTTAAAGTATAGGTAGCGCTGTCGGCGCCCTTCATATTGGATTCTATTTTCAACACCTAGGTGGCGCTAAATTGCACATTTTATATGCTTATATGCATATTTATGAAAATATAAAAATATATGCATTATATGTCAATATAAATATATATGCATATTATTTGGTAATACACATATATGTGCATATTATATGGGGAAATGAAAATTAACGCATATTTTATGGTTACATAAAAATATATATGCGAATTATATGGTTATATAAAAATTATACTAATATATATGTTAGTACATAGGCGACTGCATTTGTGGGTTTTATATTTTCCCTGGGGCCCCTGCTGGTGCGAACAGAGTATGAGGGTTTTCTCAGCGTACTCCCACGTTTTAAATATATATATAATACATCCGTATTTTCTCTCTAAATTTAACCTGTAGAAATCTTCCTATGGATGACTACTCCTCCATTCTGAGCGATAAGCTGACTGATTCTCAGCCGACACATTCCTAGAACCTATACATCTTCCACTGGAAAACTGGTGGGTTGAACTGCGTTTCTGACAGCTGACTCAAAAAAATTAAATTTTTTTCTCGCGTTTGTTAATTTTCGTCAGTGGTCCGTGTTAATTAACAGTGGTATTTAGCGATTTTTTTAAAGCACGAAAATATCGTGGTGGGCAGCCCACCCACACCAGTAAATTTTTTTCAGGGGAAACAGTAAGTTTTGAGTTGAAAGAGAGATTTTAAACAGTGCTTTGCAGCCGAAATTGGTAATGACGTTTAGGTCGATGAAGAAGGTCAAGTGTCCCGAGAAAATTTGTCGGACATCGCCAACATCCACCACGGGTGTTCCTGTTGTCGTCATGAATCACGTTTCCCACATTGCGAAAATCAATGTGCAACCCCCACCGGGAATCGAACCTAGGTCACCTTGATGAGAGGCGTGCGCTCTGGTAACTGTGCAACTGCTGTCTACAGGATGGTGTGAAGTATTGAGCGTATTCTGTACTGCGTCGGTGCGAAATGATCATTACAGATAGGGTGCCTGTTTTCCACCACCACGTTTCCTGGTTCTATGGGATGGTGATCATGGTAGTGTTCACAGAACAGTTTGCAAATATTAATGGATCGGGAAGACCGCTTGCATTTATTGCTGCTTCCATTTTAACGGAATAAATAATTACATTATCTCTGGTGAGGGACTGAGGTGCGATGATGAGAAATTTTACTTGCGTAAGAATGGGATCGTTTTCACCTTAAAGTGCAAGGAGTCTAAGGCATTATTAACAAATATGAGGATGTGTCTGAAAGTAATCGTCATGGTTCATAACATACTTGATGCATATTTACAATCATATATTCTTGATATGATAGTGATCTCTTTTATACCCGCCTGTAAAGTCATTATATAAGGTTTTTTTTCGTTAATATTCAAAGTGGTGTTTTTCCATTTTGCCCGGTATCGACGGCAGTAGTATTTCAACGATAATTTCCCGAGTCGACATATATCTGGGTCATGGGAGGTTATTTTTGCATGATATGGTCCCCGTCAATACTGCTGCTAATCACAATCGAAGCGACACCGCAATGTGATGTGAGAATATTCCGTAAATAAAACAGCTTCTAGTGAGTCATAGTTGAGTGATTTTTCCTAAGTTTCTTCAGCGTATATGAAATTTCGTTCCGGCTTGATGAGTTGCTTAAATCCACCCTTCGAGAAATGCATTTTTGAAAGGATGAAGTTGCATAGATGTTGTGCTTGGCAAAATAGCGGAAGTTTTTAAATAAAAATAAAGTATTCTGAAAAAAAATTATGTGTTTGATAGATTTGTTATGACAGAGAGAGAGTGGCAGAACGTAGCGGGTATGATCTTCAGCGACAATAAGGGTGAAACTAGGCGTGGATAGGGCTGTAACGAATTTATGTGGAGAGAGTCAGTCTGATCTATTGAGTGTAAAGCAAAGTTAAACATATTAAATTTCATGTGGAAAAGCATTCGCTCGCTTTGTTGTTTTAAAAACGTGACTTTTTCATCAGGGGTTTTCATAAGTGTTAGGTAAAAGGCTGATGACTTCTGGTGACTTTGAACGAGTGCATATTTTTGGCATTGACCTAAATTTAGCGTGGATAGAAATATGGTGTTGACAACAAGTTTATGAGCAGCTGAAATATATATTTTTTCTCCCATTCTTCAAATCTTGCATTGTTGACTTTTTTTCTTGCGATTAATAATGTGTCTGGCCATGACTCGTGATGCCAGAGCACGCGTCGTGGATATAGATACCAGATATTTTTCAAACTGATTCATATATTAAGACATGCAAAATTGTGCGGCTGATGTAGGACAGCCGTCGTGTAATTTCTCTTAGCATGTTTATTGCTGATAGATGCTGTAAAATGCATGATTAGGGTTGTGAAAATGAACGGCGAACAATCATGTTGAAGTTTTCTCACATGTACACTGACGGACGGGAATGGGCTCGAGATTGTAATGTGTTGAAAATTGCACCTAGCAAAAAAAGTAAATATTATTATCGGTAAGCCGAATTTGGCTATTAAATATAATGTTATAAAGAAGGCGTAAATTAATAACAGCTGGAGATGTACAGATTTATGGAATTTTTATATTGGTCAAAATCATGAAATTGGCAGGGGGATGATAAAAGCACTTGAATATATATAGCACACCCCTCGTAATGTCGTAAGCTGACGTTGAACCTCAGAAAAAATACTTCTGTTCTGAATGGGGAATGTTTCTTAGGCCGTGTGTTGGGCAAGTTTTCATGTCATTTTTCATGTGAAATAATTATTAAATAAATAAGATGATAGAATTTAACAGCGGTTTTTCCGCCGCCTGTGAAAAGGAATTCTGTATTCTCTCGTGGTTTCTGGTGTTCGAGTTTTTTAAATAAGCATTATATATATATATATATTTTTATTTTTTTTTTCGTATTATTGCGTCTAACGTACGTACATTGTCCTGAGAAGAGTAATTCATCATTCAGTGGTGTACTGTAAACATGTAAATTTCGTACTTAAGTGGAAAAAAAATAATACGAGAGGTGTTAAGGGTTACGTTTTTTTATACAGCCCATCAAATTTTTTCCAGTACAATTTAAAAAAAAACGTTTTGGATCGGCTACATGAAAAAAAAATCATTATCTGTTTCAATTTGGTGATCTGTCTATTCTGCCATTCTAGCCTCTTGTATATTTCTCTTTAGTGTTCGTCTACCTAACTCTGGTAAAATAGTAGCGTGACTTTTCATTTTCTAGGTGGTGTACAAGCTAAAATTATAATAACAATATAAAATTTGCAGTCTTTTGAGACGGATGAAGTTGTTATGGAAAACGGAAACGAGTAAGGACTCGGCCAAGAAACCATCCCGGGCCGGGTCCGGTCCCAGGCCCCCGTGAACATGGGTCTCTCCTGGTGTTGACTTGTGTGTGCAGATATAATCTGCTTTTATTATCGTATGAATTAAAGTTCGCGTGTGTGAGCAATAAAACATGCTGCTGGAGTGACAAGCTACCCGACTCCCCCAAAAAGCCATCGCGGTCCAACCAGAGTTCTCTCTGGAGTCAGTGAGCTAGAGCAAAGTCCAATTCAGTACCTGGTGCAGCGAGACTGGACGTGTGCTCGAGCTCAGTTTACAACTGCACGTGTCTCTCGTTAACTTTTGTAATGGGACTCGTATCCAGGTATATCAGTACGCTTTTCTCTTAATAGTTTTTAATGCTTCTATCATTCTCGCCTGCAAATGGGATATTTTGGGCAGTGTGTGTGTGCATGTAGGTGTGTGTGCATGTAGGTGTGTGTGCATGTAGGTGTGTATGTGTATGCAGGTGTGTGTGTGCATGTAGGTGTGTGTGTTTTCGACGTATGAGCAAGTGGAGAATGACAGTTTTTTCATCCTTATTTCTTAGTTTCACAGAATAACAATGTATCTTTGGTTTCTCCAGAATTAATAAAAAAATTAATATTTGATTTTTCTATACGGTAAAAAACCAAGATGGAGTTTGAGCCAGAATTTATCTACAAAAAAAATGTACGACTAATGAAATCTAAAATTTCATCTCCGTAATGCACAGGGTGCAATATACTCTAATTTTTTCACACTTGGAAAGTCTGTCCTTATATGTCTCTACGAGGTTGAATGGTGGCGAATGAGAGCTGTATGCTAGTGTCTTTGCTGGAATTCGTATTGTGGCATAAATCTTCATGGTGGACTATCATCTCGGGAATAAAACTATGTTTTAGTTCACGTAATTCATAAAGAGTGAAAATGATTGACAGCTGCTGGCGTATACATACACATGGTCGCATACCACTTTTCATTCCGCTAAAGTCACGTAGTACTGTGTGTTTGTGACTCTGGACGGTATATATAGTTGAATAAAGAAAGGGGTTCGGAGGGGGGGGGGGGAGTAACCCCGGATCGGATATATTTTTACTGGAGCGAGCGCACACGGATGTATGTAAGTACTAAAAATTTTGTTTGCCGATGGCAACAGTTAGGCTTGCGTCTCCTCGCCGTATATATTTTTTCCCCTGTTAAACTTGCTTTACGTGCATTATTTATGCTTATAAAAAGTTTTATATGCTGCAATTTGGTGCTAGAAACATCGCCGCACGTGGAGTAACCATATGTGTATTTTTTTCCCCCTGCCTAAATTTCCTAATGTACTGATTTTAAAATTGGGAGGACATGTTTTTTAATGATAAGCGTCTCAATTTCTTGGCGAGGGGTAATGAACGAACTACTTCCCTGTGTATATCGCATACCGCGTGGGAGCGAAGTGGTTTTAACTGGGTTTTTAATTTTTAGAGTAATGATTACACTATAGAAAGCTGCATAACGCATCAGTACACGGCACATGATTTTTTCCAACATTAATTTTAAACAAATGTTTTGCTGAGGGGGCAAGCATGTTCTTTAGAGGGGAAGGCGCTCGGTTATTGATATTTCACTCATGTTTACTACGAAACACGCTGTTTGTAAACTTATTTCTCGTGACGTATATTTACAGTGTGAGGTTTTACAGTATTTTTGATATCTTGCCTATCGATTAGAATACCTTCCTTTCGTTGGATGAAGGTGGGTTTGCAAAGCTGCGATCGAGCCAAACACTACATTTTATTGGTGGATTGTTTACGTGGAGAGCCAAGAACGATGTTTCGCCTTATTCGAGCTAAAAATGGGCAAACATAAATCGAGTACCCGCTCTCGTTGTGGAGGCATAGGTATTTAGACTGGTTGGAATGCAGCTTGCACATCCACAAAACAATTGTCGTTAACCAACCCAGACCCTGCTACGATCCTCTGGCGTGATGGTCGCTGGGACGATGGTTGATACTCATCTTGAAACGTTCGTTTTGTGGGAATTACATTCGTAAGCTGCGGTGAAGGAAACTGCACACGACGGATTTTGGTAGGTGAAGGTCCAACAGCTACGCTGGTTTTTTCGTGTCTCTGCAAGTTATAACGTCTATCAAATGCCATGCCACATTTTTCGCACTTATATGTCACTCTATTTGCATTATTCGAACATCCATACTTTCCGTGTTTTCGAGCACATTTGCTGAATGGAAACGAAGTGTTACAGTATCGGCATGGTTACTGAGGTGACGCCATTGTAAATAAGAACGATGATACATATATAAACTAACAGAATCCAAGCTCTAGTACCGTATTTTACGATGTTACAAATTCCTGTAGAGACTAGCTGGCCCGAACCGATACTCTAAATTTGAGCAGATTTTTAATTTCGCGGGGATATATGCGTATTACATGCACACTTGATAATATCTTGCCACCTTGTGGAATAAGATATCTGAACTTACCTGTCAGAATGCTAAAAGACGTGGGGTAGGAGAGCGATCTGTTACCTCTGGCATAAAACGAGATACTGTGCCAAGGGTTTACACGGTTTCCATGGAATACTTTAACCACACTAGCACACACTGGCAAAAAATACTGAAAACAATAGCGGTAGTTATAAGGGATTAAGCGATGGTGAATAATTGGTCGATCTGAAGTAGTGGGGTTAGAGGTAGCAGAATAAATACTCAATTTCAATGGTAATTTAATTAACATTAAAACGAAAAATATTTTTTGTTAGTCTTTATTAATACCTTAATACAAAAACCATATCGATTTAATAATTTATACTTGTAGGTATACTGCTGATCGGAATTTTTTTTATATTAATAAAAAATTACAGCTTTTTCTATGACTGTATTAAATATGAGTGCCAACAGCTCACTTTGCAGCTAAATCGTCAGAATGAGCGGGTACCAACAGTTCGCCTGGCAGTGAACTCAAGAAATTAATGCCACCTATTTGTTGCACCACCTCTACTTAAAAAAAAACAAAATCAAATATGGCAGCGGCCTGGTGGCTAAATCGGCATTTCGCCTGATGAGGAAATAGAGAAAATAGCGTCACTTAAGTGTTGAAAATAGAATCCGATATGGAGGGCGCTGACAGCGCAACCTATACTTTAGAAACATTAACAAATATGGCTGCCGCCTGGTGGCTAAATCAACAACTCACCTAGTTGATAAAATCACATGAAATCCAATATAGCAGTCGAACGAACGTGAGAGGCAAACCCCAGTAATGTATAAACAAATGACAAACGGAAAAACCAAGATGTCGGAAGGTGACTGTAACGATTACTAAGATGGGGGACTGCACCTGCCAAGATGGTGGACTGGACTTACCACATTGCGAGGGGGACCTCCGGAAATAAAAGTTCTTTAAATATATAAAAAAAAAAATTCTTTATTTAATAATTATTAAATAATTTTTAATAATTTTTAAATAATTTTATATACATTTTATTGAATTTTAATTTTTTTATTTTTTTGGTCAAAGGTCACCGGAGTCAAAGGTAAAAGGTCAAGGTCGTCACCTGTTTCCAATATGGCTGCCGGGGACCGGAATGACAGAACATGAATAGCTGCAACGCTCTTATCCCCTGTTCCTTGTGCCAAAGTCGCCATTTTTCCTCTCATCCCCCCCTTTTTCACCCAACACTTATTACCAAATCGCTTGCCGCAAAAACACACAGAAACTCTGTATCCAACCTGCTGGGACGCAGTGGTCAGAACATTCACCTCCTACCACAGTGACAAAACCCCAGATTCTCACATGAGAAAAATCAGCGAACATCGTAGATTGTCAGTGGGCTTTCCCGGATAAATATTATTTATCTCCACCACAGAAATTCGTTATAGCTCCATCCACATCTCATTTCACCCTTATCGTCGCTGAATATCATGCCTGTTAGGTGCTCTGACTCTATCCACTGTAACAAAGCTGTAAAACATTTAACTTAAATTTTTTTCTTCTTTTAAATTGTAACAATATACAATATTTTAGACAGTGCAGTTTTTTTGCAGGGCGTAACATCCATGAAACTATTTGCTTAAATATGCATTTTTTGAAGAGTTGATCTCAGTAACTCTTAGAGCAGGAACGCGTTCTCATATATGCTAAAGTTAACTTATAAAATCACTCAGATATGACTCACTATAAGCTGTTTTATTTATGAATATGCTCACAGCACATTGCGGCAACACTTCGATTGTGATGATCAGGGGTATTGACGGGGATCATGTCATGACAAACACCCTCCCGTGAATCCTGATATTATTATTGACTCGGAAATAATCGTTGAAGTACTGCGGCCGTCTATACCGAGCACGATTGAATAACATCGCTTTGAATACTTACGGAAAATATATAAAGTAAAGGTATTTTGCCAGGTATAAAAATCACGTTTAGATGATAAAACAATTATTTTAAATATGCTTCAAATCGGTTTTGAAACATAGCAATTCCTTTCAGTGACACCCTCATATTTTATAACAACACCATAGGCTCCTTGCAAGCTAGGGTGAAAACGAACCCATGCTTACACAAGTAAAATTTCTCAGCATAGCCCCTCAGTCCTTCACTTTTGATAAAGTAATTCTTTATTCCATTAAAATGGTGGCAGCAAGAAATGTAATGCCTTTTACCAATGTATATATATGCAAACTGTTCTGTGAACACCACAATAATCACAATCGCA
The DNA here is from genome assembly GCA_002778355.1 of Clitarchus hookeri. Taxonomy (NCBI): domain Eukaryota; kingdom Metazoa; phylum Arthropoda; class Insecta; order Phasmatodea; family Phasmatidae; genus Clitarchus; species Clitarchus hookeri. The sequence goes on from NQII01000637.1 coordinate 263,248, forward strand.
GAGAAAACCACACAACGTAGCCGTGAACATCAGGCGCTATTTCTATATGGGTTATTTCGCACAGACACAGAAACGGACATGCTCAATAGTTCACACCATCCCGTCAACTGCAGTTGCACAGCTACCAGAGGGCAAGACTTCCATTAAGGCGAGCTGGGTTTAATTCCCGGCGGGGATCCTACCTGGATATTCGCGCATGTGTGAAATGTTACTGATGTTGCCAACACGATCACCCATGGTGAACATTGGCGATGCCCGACAGATTTTTTTCAGGAAGCTTGATCTTATTCATCGTCCTTAACATTGTCACCGATTTTAGCTGCTAAGCGCCATTTAAAATCTGTCCAACTCAAGACACACGGTGTCCCGTGAAAAAAAAAAAATGTTCTGGTGTGGGTAGGATGCACCAAAATCACTCAATACCATTTATATTAATCAATGCTGACCACTGACAAAGCGTAACCGACGTGTGTAACAAATTTTCATTTTCTAGGGTAAGCTGTTGGACACTCAGTGCAATCCACCAGTTTTCCAGTGGAAGAGATACAGGGTCTAGGCATTTGTCGGCCGAGAATCAGTCCACTCAGGACTCAGGATTGAGGAGCGGTCGTCCACAGGAAAATTTTACCCCTTTAGTTTGGTGAAAACATACAGTTGTATTATATATATTTTTAAAAGTGCAAACATGGCAGCACACTGAAAGAATCCTCATACGCTGTTCGCAACAGCAACAACCCAGTAAAATATAAAATACACAGATACAATTTTTTTATTTCGTGGGAGAATATATGCGCGCTACATTTACACCTGTTAATAACATACGGCCTGGTATAATGAAATATCCTGTCACCTCTCACATCAGACGAGATACTGTGCCGATGGACGACATTGTTACGATCAACTACTTTCCCCACACTAGAGCACCTTGGTGAACAATGCTGCAACAAAAGCTGTAGTTAAATGGGAATAAGCGAGGGTGAATAATTCACCGGACTATAATGGTAGGGTGAGGGTTATCAGAATAAATACCAAATTGCAATGGTACTTTAATTAGCATTAAATGAAAAAACAATTTTGATCGGTATTTATTAAAGTTTTTAATACAAAAAAATATTGGTTTAGATAATTGAATAATTTGGCATGCATGTAGGTATACCGATGATTAGAAAAACTATTTTTATTTCGATTGAAATTAGAGGTATTCGATATGGTGCTGGTATAAATAAATATGTTAGGTGGAGTGCACACGACAATAAGTAAAGGGTGGAGTCATGTCGCCTTGCGGGTAAATCGATAATTTAACACTGCCTGGCTGATAAATATTATAATTAGCTCCCATGGACTAATATTGTTTAGGTTTTTATATATATATATATATATATTTGAAATTTACTTAGTGTTAATCTTCTATGCATATTATAAAACTCAACGTCTCTCTGTCTGCCTGTTAGTGTGCTTATTACTCGAGAACCACTTATCCGATTAATGTGTTTTTTAAAAATCATAGCTATGTTCTCTGGCCAGGTTTTAGCATATATTTTGTTACATAAAGTAACATAACGAATAAGCAGTGACGATAATAGTGAATCAAGTGGAAAAACGTTTGCTGCCAGCGTACTCTCTTGCAATAGGCTGTCTAAACCGATAAAGACGGAACAATATAATGTAGTAAAGAATTGAGTAAAATAAAAATACCTAAAAAAACTCTGCGGTAGTATATATCTATCTATAACAGAGAAATACTAATTAGCGTTATGGTGGTGTGCAGTTCTAATCTATTATATGAAGTTTCCCTGATGAAGTCAATTTTAACGGTTGAATCTAGTATGTTGTATGGTATTGGTAGGCCCATGTTTTATACTTTTTCCTGACAACGTCTGTACTTGCTTTTCAATTTCAATGCGTGCAAGGTGAAAAACTTAGTCATTGAATGTTGCTTGTGAATTAAAAGGTAAAAACACTTTTTAGTATTTCTCTGTTATATATAGATATATGCTACCACGGAGTTTTTTTAGGTCTTTTTATTTTACATATTTTATTACTACATGATATTGTTCCATGTTTAACGGTTCAGACAGCGTATTGCAAGAGAGTGCGCTGGCGACAAACATCTTCCCGACTTGATTCACTATTATCATCACTGCTTATTCCTTATGTTATTTAAGTAGCACAATATATACTAAAACCTGGCAAGAGAACATAACTATGAATGAAAGAAAAACACTTAAACCGGATACGTGGTTCTCGAGTGATAAGTACACTAACAGACAGACAGGCAGACAGAGAGATGTTGAGTTTTATAATATGTATGGCTACACTAGCACCACTTAAGTGTTGAAAATGTAAACAAATTGCAAACGAAAAAACGAAGATGACGGGTGGAGTGCATACTACGGAATGAGCGAAGGTTGTGTGAGGCTGGCAAGTGAAATGAGGGGGGAAGGGGTTTAGAGGGGCATGGGGGACTTGTTTGCATAGAGGGGTGAAGGGGGCGTAAAGACAATGTGATTGATTGGAGGGGGCTCAGTCATCTGCTGGACGTGGTGCAGGGAGACTTCCGGAAATGTAAGTTTTTCAAAAATATTTAAATTAATTTTTGTATTTTTTTAATATAAACTATATTCACTTATATTATTTTTTTTGTTCTTTAACTTTTTTCAAATTTTGGAAATTTTTAGACTCATATGGGTCAAGGTCGAAGGTCCCGGTCACGAAATTCAACATGTCGGCATGATTGCCACCGATTGACCGGAACAACAAAGTATGACCAGCTTTGAGCTCCGCCACCCTACACCCATGTACCAAACCATACATACTCATTATACTTAAATACATATATGATATTTATCTTAGATACAACGTGTAACAAAATTCAATCCTCATAACTTACAGGGATTTTAGAAGAGACCAAAACAGACAAGTTGTATTAAGTGACAATTGGCCGGATAATAATACATTAGGTTTATTTAATTTGAATGAAAAAAATAATAATATCAATTTATTTGTAATCCTTCAAATAATATTTCATATCTAATTTTCCTGAGCTTTTAGAAGAAGTTCCTTCTGTTATTCATCTTCGCTTGTGGTTTCAATGTGACGGTGCTTTTCATTATTTCCCTCATGATGTCGGAGATCATTTGAAGCGCAGATTCTTTGAGCAATGGACTGGCCGCGGTGGACCCATTGTACGGCCTGCTCGTTCTCCTGACCTCACCCCACTTGACTATTTAGCGTAGGGGCAATTTAAGAACCTGGAGATTGATACTCGTATTGAATCGGGGCAAGAGCTCGCCGATTGAGTACTTGCAGCTGATTACTTTCTACAGCACATGCCTGTTTCCTTGGAGTATGTACGACAGGCAATTACACGCCGTTGAATTGCTTGTATTAATGCATGAATCTGCAATTTTGAACAGTTTTTGTAGAGGATTAAATTTAAATTTATTGTAATTGTTTAATTTTCATTCCTAATCACATCAAAATATACTTCTATTATAGTTTTCAGACCAATTGTTATTTACTAGGACATGAATGTTTTTATCTCTTCTAACATCCTTACAAGTTTGATAATTGCGTTTTATTACATCCGGTGTATGGTGAGCAATGAAACTAACTTATATCAGTAATAAAATTGCAGAACCCACAGTCATTATAGTCACATTAATAAAGTGATTATTCGGTTAGAATGAAAAAGTTTGCTACACTGCCGACAGTACTCTTTTTACTTAGCTATAGACAGAGAATAGGAAAAACCAATAAAGCTGCAACTTTTCTGTGTCCAACAATATAAATATAGAATAGTATATAATTTATGTTACATCCCACTATAGGAATAGAGTTAAATAAAACAACTGGTAGATGGTTTTCGTATACGAGACTTGGGAAACAAAATAAGCCATACACAATGAGAATTATGCTATAGAGGAATTAACTACATAATTACAATGTAGACTATGAAGGAACACCGACAATTTTCGTTTTATAAAATCAAAATATTGTCAGGAATGTAGAATGCGAAGGAAAGAAAAGGACATTTAAGGGCGTTTAATTTCTACACTTTTGTCATATTTCATATATTATCGTTGTGAACTAAATTAATAATCGGAAAAAGTGTCAACGTTGATAAATATAATTTTTAAAATAATTTGATGTTTTATATGTTACTTAGATAGGAAAATATTATTCCAGTTTATGCACATATGTAATTCGCTCTTGAACGGCATTAATACAAGATAATTACAACTACTCACCCTTCCGATATCACACCTTCTCTCGTAGATTCTGTAATGGATGATGATGCCTAGTTCCGCAAACCATCTGCTACGCTCAATTATTAGTTTGCGTTTCGACGGGCGGCTTTTCTGCTTGACGTGTGACATATTAGGAATATTAGTGCGACACTGTCACANAACCAGTGTAGGGGCTTATAGAGACACATGTCAATAGTAAACACTGCAGAGAAAGGTCAAGCCGAGGAAATGCACATGCTGGCTATTACACATGTCTTGCTGCTTAGGCCTCCCCCTCCTTCCCCCCTCCACCTAGCAAGCCCATGAGATTTGTAAGTGCCGAGATACCAGGAGATAGTCAGGTGTATTTTACCTGAAGCCAGAAAACACGCACCGCGAAAGAATAAGCTGAGATGGTAAATTCAAAGGGCAAGATCACCACCACCCCCCCAACCATCAGGAACCAGGGCAAATTTTTGAAATGCATTGTTCTGTTTCCTACCACCGCCCCCTCGCCCCAACAAGGCGACATGTGCCGACAATTAGGGAGCGAAGCTGGAGAGCATATAAGCCTCTTTACAGGGAGGGTGTGCTTCAGTTATCAGTAGACCATCGGCAGTTGCATATCGCTGTGCTGAGAGAGCATATATTAGCAGTGAATTATTGCCGCACAGAGAGAGCAGCCACACCATGTGCGGCCGGGGGGATCGGACCCCCGGCGACAACAGTACCTCAGTACATGAGTACGTCTGTAGAACAGCAGTCCAGGGGAGGCGGCACCAAAAGCGGGCCTTTTCCAAGGCCGCCCACATCGCCGGAGCTTACCCACCGCAGACAACATACCAGCACCAACAGCATAGTTAAGTATCAAGTCGCTGCCCAAAGAAGCCTCCCCCCCCACCATGAAGTCGCCCACAGTTAACTCGAGTTAGCCAAAATAGAGTACCACACCTCGGAAGTGCTTCTGTGTGTTGTTTTTGTTTAAACTCGAGACAATATATTTATCCAGTTCAATGAAACGTCAAAAGACTACCTTATTGAAATACCCTCAATCCCAGGTACCTTATAGTCTGTGCCTGGAGGAATTAACTCCGACCCTATAAACCACCCTGTATTCCACAGGTGGGGATAGCATCAAGTTAAATTGGCGCCCTGACGTGGGGCGTAGCGTCATGCTGTTACACAGACAATCGAAAATGTAAATCTCCTTTGTATTCATCGCTGTATGGCCTTTCTAAAGCTCTAAAAGTCACTGAAATTATATAAATACAGCATTTTTCTCCTGCCTAAAGCTAGATACACATGGTTATATGAGAAGAGTTTGGCTTTGAGATTAATTGAATGCCCTACCCCAAGGAAATATGTGTCGGTCCTGATAAGCCTGAAAAATAAATGTTTTGAGTTGAGGTAAGGGCGCAGCAATGAGGCAAAAAGTTTTTGGAAAAGAAACAGGATGGCTCGAGAAAATACCACACCCCAAGATAGTATCCGCATTACCAACCTCATTAAATTCCTCATCTGAAATATAACAAGCCAGCAGAGCCTGGCATTAAATGTAGAACCTAAGTATAAATTATTGGCTATAAGAAAACAAGTCACAGTTCATTCCCTAAATGACACATTTGGTGAGACAGTTACAATGAAACATTCTAACTTAATGTACACTGTCTGATCAAAAGTATCAGGACACCCCTCTGTATACATAAAATAGTGCCTATATGTCACTACCACCTCTGCTGCCACTATAAAGCAGATTGCCAAATTTTGGTCAGTGCTACGTGATACCGGCAGAATGGGTGGAGCAAAGAGTTTTAGTGAATTCTAATGTGATGGAGATTTTGGTTGCACATTATTAAGCAATCTGTCAGGGCCATTTCCGCTCTTCTCAAGTTGCCCAAATAGACTGTCGGGAATGTGATTGAGAAGTAGAAATGGGAAGGCACAACACAAGAAAACCACAGCTGGGTGGGCTACATGTGTTGACTGACAAGGTCTGTCGAGCTTTGAAGAAGCTGGTACGAGACATAACATGTCACAGTGTGTTACCATTGCCCTCAAAATTCCACATTTACACTAATTGTACAACAAGTACTATGACAGTGCGCCGGGATTTAGGAGAACAGGAACTTAAAGCTCAGGCACCTGCCCATAAACCGGATATTTCGTTTGTGAAAGCGATGCACCTCACTCGGAGGTGTAAAGAGCGCCGCCACTGGAATGTGAACGACTGGAGGCGTGTGATTTGGAGTGATGAATCACGCTTTTTCATGCGGCAGTCCGATGGGAGGGTTTTGGGTGTGGCGAATAACAGATGAACGCTAAATGCCGGCCTGTATATGGAGGGGCCGCGGTTGTGTAGTAGTCAGACAATTCGTTCCCACTTAGGCGAACCGGGTTCGATTCCTGATGGGGTCGCTATCGGATTTTAACATGTGGGAAACTTGCCGCAAAATGCTGCTGGTCGGGTGGTTTCCTCGGAGATCTCCCGTTTCCCCTGCCCTTGAATTTGCTTCACGCTCACCTTACTTCACACTTATCGGCTCTCATGATCTCGACATTAAGAGCCACCCAAACCACTCCACTCCGGCCTGTATAGTGCCTATGGTAAAATTCGGTGGAGGTCGGGTGACAGTATGGGGGTGTTTTCATAGAAAGGACTTAGTCCCCTCGTAATATTACGGGGTACGTTAAAGGCAAAAGGGTACCTTTCAACCAGCATCGTGTTGTCTTCGGTCGAAGACCAGATCGGAGATGATATTTGTGTGTTTCAGCATAACTGTGTACCCTGCCATATATCACAGGCTGTTCGCGAGTTGTTTGTGGACAATAAGGCCCCATAAATGGACTGGCCAGCCCATAGCTCCGATCTCAATAGAAAATATCTGGGATGAACTTGAACGGCGATTGCGTGCCAGACCCCAACGACCCAGGTTACCTACTACAATTGCTACAGTATTGCAGAAAGAATGGTCGGTCAGTCCCCCGCAGACGTTCTGATACCTGGTTGGCGGGACCACGGTGGCAGAGCGGTTAGCCTATTCGCCTCCCAACAAGGCAAACCGGGTTAAATCCCCGGCCGGGTCACTCCGGATATTTGCAAGTGAGAATCGTGCAGGACGATGCCACTGATTGGCGGGTATTTTTTTCGGGGATCTCCCGTTTCCCACACCCTTGCATTCCAGCGCTGCTCCATTATTACCTCACTTCCCGCTCATCGGCTCTCAAAACCTCGTTGTTAAGATTCGCCCAAATCTCTCAACTGAACACATGCTGAGAGTCTTCCCCGCAAGTTTAGAGTTGTAATAAAGCGAAGGCCTCTACCGCATCAATGTCCACTATGGACAGTTTATCCGAGGGTGTCTTATAGCACAGCTTTGTTGGTAAACTAGTCAAACAATTCCTCAATAGAGGTATTGAAGAACAAAAACACGGAATCAGCGTGGCTACGCGCCATGATTGCTCCCGAACTAAAAGCAACAGACTGAAAACTTATGAGAAATACACAGGGACTTCAGACAAAAGTCAATCAAAAATCCAACGCAAGCAGTTACGTAAACGCCACCATAAGTCGTGCAGAGCACCAAAGAGCACCGCTGTGCTTGGCTGCATCTGGTAGTCTATACATTATCAGACAATTTTATTTTTTTTTGTAAAATTAAGAGCTGACTGCAGGCGAAATATTTTGATATTTTTGATAATATAGTGTATATGGTAACTCTACAAATGTCTATGGAAATACATAAAAGATGAAAGTTAAAGGTCAAAATAATTCTAATACAGGATTTGTAAAAAATTTTCTAAAAAGAATAATATTAAAATAAAATTTCCTAATATGAAAGTAAATAAAATATAATTTATTTTACCTGAATCTCATAAAACTCTCATAAGGTCGAAGTACTTTTTTAGTATAGAATCACTAAAATTTTGATACTCTCATAACATAAACTCAAAAAAAAAAATTAATTAAGTAACCACCTAGATTCCGATGAAAATGCATACAATTTGAAAATGCTAATATGAAACTAAAATATTAAAATTCTTTAAAGAAACTTTTACGTTGAAACTACAAAAAAACACAACATGAAGTTGCCGTAATAATGAATGAGCCTACTTTCCTTTACATGGATGGAAATAGTTTTGATGAATTCCTTAAACGCGAATATTGCAGGTAGGCCTTGCCGTCTTGTCGGCATAGATATCACTATGAATGGAAGAAGAAACATATGCAATACTAGTGTGACATTATCAAATACACAAGTGTCTTAAGAAGGACTCTAAACTAGAACCCCTAATGTAAGCTGGCATGCAACTAACTACATTACAGATATGGGATTAGGATTACGACCATCAACTACAATTGCAATCATTTAACATTTCGGAAGACAGGGTTTAATAACCTGAAATATTTAGAGGTCAGTCATTTTAAAATCAACTACATGAGTCTGTTTAATCATGTATGTTTACATGACCCTTTTGTAGCCATACTTGTGTGCTAAAGTTTGTAAAAATCGGTTGATTTGTCACCGAGATATAGCATACAAGCCCCATTTTTTCCAGTGACGCTATCTTCATAAATTGTGGACATGTAATAAGAGTGTTCGTAATATACTGCTCACAAAAAGGTTAGCATATTCCCCGTTCACCAACTAATATGTAATATTTTTGTTTCAAGTACGAGTTGATCGTACCTACGTTGTGTGAATCGTGTAAACATAGCGTCTTCCCCTCCAGTGACATGCGTATTGCACGTGCATAAATACAGTAGGTTCATCCTCAAGCCTTAAAAAAAGCCGCAGTTGAGGAATGGGACAATTTTCCTTAGGATATGCTTAACGATCTTGTTTTTGGCATGCCTCGTCGGATAAAAGCGTGCCTCAGAAATCGTAGAGGTCCTACACGTTATTGAAGTTTATCAATGCATCTGGGAAGACCTTTTTTTGTTATTGAAACTGACAAGATTCCTTTGTTTAAGTGGTTTTTCAGTATATGCATTGTGTTTGTTTCATACTGGGATGATGTACAGGAGTATTGTGTTTTTTCACATTGTATGCTATTAGGACTAATAAATGAAATGTTAACTAATTTATTCAAAATAATATCCGGAATTCTGTTATACACTAAACTTTTTGTGGGCATTATAGATACTGTTAGCATGTAAAGTTTGTGTGAAATTATTTCTAACATGTGTTATAATAAGATATTAACACGGCTTTTGTATTGATAATATGTGACTACCCCCTTAAGTCACAGAAATTTAGTTGGACTACAATAGTATAAGTGTCGCATGAAATCGGTTGGGAACGGATGATTGTTTCCCGAGATATCACAAAATATTATTTTTTCATGTGGTGCTTTTATACAAGTATTCCGGTAAAACATTCTGCAGGAAATGTAGGTACGTATCACCCCCGAGACTGCGAACCTGTGGTACTGAGCAGTGTTATCAGGCACGAAGACTTGCCCACAGTCTGGTTACAATGTCTCTTACACACGGTTGCATGCCAGCACCTGCATATTGCCACTGCCATTAGCAGGTTAACTATAGACGTAAGACTATTGGTTCTATAAAGAAATATGCTCAATTTGTACTTATCTGCGCCATTCTGCTGTTTATTATCATTTGTTCATGAACATCTGGTATAACCACCTCGCACTGCGATACATACTGCAACATGGTCTGGCGTGGAGTCCAGAAGATGCCAGATGTTGCCCTGAAGCAGAAGGGCCCACAATTGTTGGCAAATGTGTTCCTAATCCTGGATACTGTGTCATGGTGGCAGCTGGCGTTTCAATTGGTCCCAAACGTGCTCAATTGGGGACATGTCAAGGGAGCCGGCAGGCGATGGTTGTGTTTACACATAATGGAGGCAGTCCTAGGTGACCCATAACATGTACAGCCGGGTATTATCCTGCTGCAATATCCCACCTGTAATCCCGGCCAAAAATGAGAGCAGATGAGGTCATAGGCTCTGACGTACATACTGCTGGGTCGTCAATGTTCCATATAACATGAATATATTGGATCGGCAATTGTAGGATATAGTTCCCCAGACCACGATTCCTGCCATGGGCGAAGTGTGCTACTCGACACTGATGTTGGGATTATGCTCACCAAAGTCCCTCGACCCTCCAGCGCGATGATCATCACTCCCCATAATGAATTGACATTTATCACTATAGTACCACGTTGCACGTGGTTCCCCCAACCCAAGTGTTAGGCTGATAATGTTTATTGTGACCTTTAGCCCTAACAGTTGAACCATACCGCTGCAATCGCCCTGTGCAATCGGAACCGTCGAGCTGCAGCTCTAATTGGCAGTTGGATCGAAACCTGGTCCATCTGTCATTTTTTGAGCTACTTGCACCGAGTACTGCATGCATGGATGGGTGTTCTGCTTGCTACATGTCAGAATTCGGTCATGTGAGTGTCGACACGAGAACTCCTAGTGGTAGCGAAAATTATGTTGGTGTCCTCTGATCGGTGACAGGGGTAAAATAAGATGGCTGAAGACAACCGCGACCCTAGAAGACGATGGTCATGCACTCTAGCCTTCAACTAGAGAAACGAAGATGGCTAGGGCAACCTTTGGCAGCATGTAGCAGCCAATCAGACACAAGGCCACTTTACAAAGCCCCGTGCATTCTTATCAGGGGATAGATATGTCACCATCGAAAGGAACCGCCACACCATTTCGTGTCTGTGTAATTATCAATCAAGACATGACAATTTCGCTTTTAAAATTAATTGTAGGATATACTATGCAGTCCTACATATGTGTTTTCGAGCCTCAAATTTATGTTCAATGGCTGCAGTCCCAATGTGTAGCCAGTTTTCCCTCTAGGGTGGACAGAAGCGATATCCTCTACCAACACCAGTTTATTCGAAGCGATATTTTAAAGAGACATGCTAATATTTACAGCATGATGTGTTGAAACCAAATTAATTGTTACCTTGTACTTTATAACTGAATTCCTCTCGTAAAGGGACATGGATGTGTAATATGTGATTGCGATGATTGGTACATGCTTATATCAATTTTCCTCTATATTTTATTTTTATATCAGTTTGCATCAATGTGAAGCAGTTGACGTTAACGTTCACGCACTTCAAAGTTGACATTTTTCGTCTCTCATAACGTACAGCACTCGATGCTCGCGCAATATGCATTTGTTGGTAAATGCATATAACTATTTGCCTTTACAATAATTTTTTTAAAATTACGTTTCCCTCAGAACGCAGCACTATCGTCTCTCTTGCGCTACTATTGGTTAAAATGTATGTTTTTTTCGTAGGTACTTAAAGTTCTGGTTCTATATATAGTATGTATTCAAATAAGTACATGTATATATAGTTTTTAAAACAGGATAATTGGTTACCTTGTACTGCATAAATTAATTTCTCTCGTAAAGGGACTTGTATGTGTGACTAGGCAGGTCTGCCATCATGGAGACTGACGCATCTCTCGGCTATTGTTATGTACCATCCTTCGACTTGACGAGACATGTATGGTGGTCGCATCGCCGGTCAACCGACTGGCCTGCCATACAGATTCTCACGATGTTAGCTGTTCGCAAAACATCGGTCGGGTCAGAAGCATTCTGCTGCTAGTGTTATGAGTGTTGGCTGTACTCTGGATTCGAAGGTTTTGTTTTACATGGTTCATACGGAAGATGTTTGCTATTCCGTTGTACTGACCAGGATGAGCAGGTTTTGTCTAGTATCATCTAAAGCAGCATACAGCACCCGACGCTTGTGTAATATGTGATTGCAATGGTTGGTAAGTGCTTATAACTATTTTCCTTTACATTTTATTTTTATAACAGTTTGCATCAGTGTGTAGTTGCGTTGTCCTTATCGCACCTGTGATTCTCGGCTTCTAAAAAGTTTTTTAGACTAACAAGATGTACAGTGTACGATGCTCGCGCAATAGACATATGTAGTTTAATGCTTATAAATATTTGCTTTTATAATTATTTTTATATCTGTTTGTATCAGCGAGTAGCAGTGATGTCTGTCTTGTGCGACTAATGGTTTAAACATATGTAGTTTTGGGGCAAGCAAAGGAACATAGTCTTTACAAGTTGCATAACGTGTATCGCACTTGACGAATTATAGTGTTTTTTGCGGTTTTCCCTTGTAAACATTCGTTATTTCTCATGTCGGCGTACATTCTAGCTTTTACTAAACTTCTTGGCATGATAGCAACATTGATATCACTATTATGGACTGTGTCTCCATCGTGTATTTTTCATAAACTGAAGATCCAAAGAAACTGGTACACCTGCTAATATCGTGTAGGGCCCCCCTCCCCCCATCACGAGCACGCAGAAGTGCCACAAGATGACATGGTATGGACTCGACTAATGTCTGAAGGTATTCAGGAAGCATTTCACACCATGAATCCTGCAGGGCAGACCACAAATAAAATCTGCGCCAATTTGAGAAAGGGTCGCATGTCTGTCACGTTTAATGATTCTCGTCAGTCGTCGTTTGTCCCGTTCTTTCACAATATTTTTCCGGCCACAGCGATATCGAAGATGTGATGTTTTACCGGATTCCCGATATTCACGGTACACTCGTGAAATGGTCGTAAACGAACATCCAAATATTATCGCTATTTAGGAGATGCTATGTCTCATCTCGTGCGCCGACTATAACACCACGTCCAAACTCACTTAAATCTTGATAACCTGCCATTGTAGCAGCAGTAACCGATCTAGCTGCCGACCGTATCGCGTTACTCTGGTTGTTTCCATACCTCTGTTATTTGCATAAGCACGCCTATACGAGTTTTTTTGGCCCTTCAGTGTGCATCACAACCATGATGTCGGGCTGGAGGAAGGGGGGGTCCTTCACAATATTAGGCAGGTGTACCAGTTTTTTTTGGCTCTTCAGTGTACTTGCAAATATGCCAGTCCTTTATTGCTTGTTATGTGACTGAATGTTTGCGTACAGGGCGGTTTAATATATTTTACACTTGGTTTCCGCGACCCTTGCACTAGGCTGATGGCGTGTATTTATATTATTGTGTTCATATTTAAGTGTATCCTGCGATCACGTAGGTTTTGTTATCGGTATAATTGTATAACGCTTTTTTCAGTATTTGACTGGTTGTTAAGGGTTGCATAGGCTAACGATGACATACGCCGCCGGCCCTCTTGTGTTGGACTAATGGTGATAGTCATACACATCATAGTTGATTTCGCAGTGCTGACCCCTCAGTGTTGACTTATTGCAGTACCAACGCCGAGCAGTTCTGTTTAACAACCGGTAAGTTTTCTATGTTTGCAATAGTTTATATCACCATATAACCGGTCAAATACGAAGCTATGTTGTAATTCTCTCTGTGGTGGGGAAGAGGGAAATCAATACGCACATATTTGCTAGAAGAGTGCGTGCAGGCCGATGCACATGTGAGTGATATTTCAAACCATACACTCCTACATGCAGCGGGAACTTTGCGACGTGCCTGTATGCATACCTTTATTTTCTTTAAAGACATGGACGGTTGTTACATATACACGAACCTCAAAGGTTTTGAAATGCTCACCAAATATTCTCGTAACAGGACTTAAGGCCTACTTGCCTTATCTACTTTATTGAAGTCGGATGTGATGACTGTGATATGAATATCAAATTCATATCACAGTCATCACTTCCGACTATTATATTAATTTGGTGGCTATTGCTACTGTGGGAGGGAAATGGTAGTTAAAAATGCTTATGCGAAGGCCTAAGGTGTGCTTGATCCTTCGGTCCTTCTGGTCGTCGGAAGTGATGTGTATGTTATTAATTTGGTGACTATAGACCTGGTGGGTGGTAAATGGTAGCCAACTATGCTTATACGAGGGCTTAGGGCATACTTGACACTACAATCATGTTCATTGTGGGCGGTGATGTCTATGTTATACATTTGATGACTAAAGCTTCGGTGGATGGGAAATGTCGGTCGACTATACTTATTAGATGCCTTAAAGTTTACTTGACTCTACCACCCAGTTCTTCATAAGAGGAGATGTTTATAATATGAAATTAATGCTTATAGCTGCGGTGGGTGTGAAATGGTGGGCAACTATACTTATAAGTGGGCTAAGGACATGCTTGACCCTGCCACCCTTTTCATCGTCGGGGGCGATGATTATGTCATTAATTTAATGACTGTATCTTAAACAGTTCGGAAACTGCAACCAACTATGCATATAAGTAAGTTTAGGGACTACTTGACACTTCGGACCTTTTTGTCACCGGGGGTGATACCTATGTTATGAATTTGGTGGCTGTATCTTAAACTGTTTGGAAATTACAGTCAACTATGCTTATAAGTGCGCTTAAAGAATACTTGACCCTGTCGTTCTTTTCGTTGTCGGATGTGATGCCTACGTTAAGAATTTGGTGACCATATCTTAAAAGGTTCGGAAATTAAAGCCAACTATGCTTATAGGTGGGCGTAGGCTGTTCTTTGCACGCCCGCGGTGCGACTGTATGCTATCGTGTGTGGGCCTGCCTCGCTCTATGTCGTCCAGGTGAGATGACAGATTATGAGACTTTTCCCCACCAGGATGCCAGGTGAAATGAGCCTAGAAGGAATATGAGAAAACCAATGTGGAGTGATAAAGCATGAGACTTGTCTCCAATAGGATGCCATGTGAAATTGTGAAATAAACCTAGAAAAAAATGAGACAACCAAGGTGGAATGGTAGGGAATGATGGGAGAGAATGCATAATGGGGCAATGAACTCAAACATTTTTCAGGCAAGATGGATGGTGCTGGCATGGAGGGATATCACGGAGAATACCCCCCACACAGAATGCAGGAGCGTCGAGTGGGGACATCTGATAGGAAGGAATGAGAGAGGGTAGATCGGGGCGCCCTGAAATAACCATTCACATTGAATGCAAGAGCATGAAACCTGGCATTATTCTGGGGACCTGGGAGGGATAGTCTGGCGACCTGGCACGGAGCTGGGCGGGATATAAAGGAGGAAACCCTCCAGATGTAGGAGGGATAAGCATCATGCATCACAGCATAGGTCACCACCTCGTCCTCACTGCATGGTAGAGATGTAACTGTGTGCATGTAGTATACTGCACACCTCCTAGGCATTGTAGAGATGCCCATTTGCTATCAGTGCTCATATGCTACCAGATTATGGGCTAGTTCCCAATAAGCTATGCTGTCACAGTCCTCACTGTGTCCTCCCCCCACACAGAACGCAAGAGCATGAAGTGGGGACATCGAGAACGGACGAGAGGCAGTACAGAGACAGGGAGATCACTGAGGCAACCCCCGGTATAGAGCCTAGCATTCTGGCGGGAACCTGGGAGGGATAGCATGGAGAAAAACCTGAAGAGCTGAGAGGGATGGCACAGATAAAATCTCCCTCCTCACATAATGCAAGAGCTAGAAACGGGGACATTGAGAATGGACGATAGGCAGAAATGAGGTTAGGAGAACTCTGAGGCAATGCATATATCCTGGCATCTTGGGAGGGACCTGGGAGGGATAACATTGAGAAAAACTTGGCATCCTGGTAGGGACCTGGGAGGGATAGTACAGACAAAACCCTGGTGTCCTGTTGGGGACATGAGAGGGATAGCACGGAGAAAACCCTGGAGTTCTGGCAGGGACTCGGAAGGGATAACATGGAGAAAATCCTGGTATCCGGGCAGGGGCCTGGGAGGGATAGCATGGAGAAAACCCTGGCATCATGGTAGGGACCTGGGAGGGATAGCCTGGCATCCTGCTGGAAACCTGGGAGGAATATCCTGGCATCCTGGCCGGGCTCTGTTTGGGATAGCATGAAAGAAACCCTCTACATGTGGGAGGGATAGCATGGAGAAAACCCTGGATACCTGGGAGTGATAGCACGGAGGAAACCCTTCCCACAGAATGCAAGGGTGTGAAGTGGGGACATCCAGTAGGAAGGAAAAATCCCCACACAGAATGCAAAAGCATGAAATAAGGAAATCCAATATTGCCATCGTTGGCCAGGAATGACAGAACAAGAGGGGAAATCCAACATAGCCGACTTCGGCAAGGAATGACAGAGCAGGAGGTTGCTGCGTGATGTCATCCAAACCGGCCGCCGGTCATCCCCATGTTCCCGTCAGGACTCCAGGTGTGTCAGAAGGGACCATTTCTAACTACTGCTATGTAATGACACATTTTATATCCATATAATATTCTTTCAGCATACCACGCTCGGTCGAAATTTGACAAATTATATAGTGGATATACCTAATTAACCCTTAAAATCTTTATATTGTCACAATTTTTAAAATAAGTGCCTTATCCATTAAAATTGCGAGCGTGAACATTTTAATTATTAGTTTTTCTCCTATGCCAAATTTGACAGGAATCGGTTCGGTAAATCCTAAGATAAACATTAAAAACTCTTTTTTTAATGTTAGACTATCTTCCAAAATGACTGATTAATAACATTGCTGCTTCATAAATTCCATGTTTACGTCATGTACTATCAATATAATAAATTTGTTTTGTGTGTGTGGATGTTTCCTAAGGTGTAACATAGTGTTTTCAATGTTAAAATTGCCGCAATTATAAAAAATAAGTAACCTGTGTCAACGAAAACTTTAAAAGTCTGATGTTCTTGCCAAATACTGTGCGTGGACCGAGTTTGGTGAAATTCGGTTAACGGGTTTAAAGTTATTAGGGGGAACATACATTCTAGACAGACATTCGGATGATTGCTTAAGCCTACCTTTCCTTCGGAATGTAGTATAAAAATGCTGACTGTGGCTATGAGTTGTCATATATGATGATTGGAATAGATATATTCAGCATATATAATTTGGTCAAAATTTGTTAAATGGAATAGCAGATGTACCTAATAAACCTAAATTATGTATGTGTCCACTATGTTGAAAATAAGTACCTAATAGAGTTCAGTCACGTTTACCTCGCCTATCATAGTATTACTTACATGCCAGATTGGGTGAGAATTTGTGTAATAGTTTTCGAGATTTAATGTAAAGACCTAATTTCTTCATTTGGTGCTATCCTCAAAATGACAGACTAACAACAATATCCATCTCAAAATTTAATGCCTTCATGATGCTCTGTAAGCATACAAAATTTGGTTTATATCGGTTGAATGGTTCCCGAGTTATGACATGTCCCCCTAAATATAACAATTGGCCCCATTTTGAAAGTAAGTGCCAATCGTCCTTACTAAATACTGTATGTGTACCGAGTTTGGTGAAATTCGTTCAATGAGTTAAAAAATTGAAAAGGAGGAAACATACACACAGAAATATACATCCAAACATACCCACATACAGAAAGTGATCTCATAAGCCTTTCTTTCCTTCGGAAAGTAATCTAAAATCTTTAAATTTTTCTTGTCGTCACTATGGCTTTAAATGAAAACAACATTTTCTTATTTATATACATGTTTGAAATTGGAAATAAAAATAATTTTTCATTAATTTTAAGGCACGTGTCTAAAAATCTGAGTTTGGAAGCCACAGTCCTTCTTTGCGTAATTTTGTTTTGCATATTTAACGTACCATATATTTTTAATTTTTAATGGGATTTAAGATTTCGATTCCAAACACTGCAATTTTTAATCAGCATGGCTATTTAATATCGAAGGTTTACAAGTCAATGGGGAGACGAAATTGGTGCAATGTATGTGCCTTGTGTAATATAATAAATTCAATTTTAGGAGGAACGGCTCAGGTGTATGCAGGCCACACACAAAACAAATTAGGGATCATTTATGGTTTCAAGAAATGAAATACAGATGGTAAGTAGAGTAAGAATTGTTTCCCTGTAAGGAGTAAATGAAATGTAAGCTTATTTCTTAATAAAATTTTCTTATGGTTATAAGAGAGTGAATTAATTAAATTTATTTTAATATATAGTGTTCTTGGCTTTGTTACTGTGGTTAGCTGCCCGCTGGCATTCATGTTGTCCACTTAAAATCAGATTTGTTGTTTTCAAAATCACACAGAAATATTATTTTCATTTTAATTAATTATTAGTCATGCTTTTTAAATTAACACACACAACGTGTTATCGTCAATTAAGAAATTTAATTACAATAAATATAGAAAATAGTAATTATTAATAATGATGTTATTTTACACAGTTTTGGGTGAAAATATGTAACTTTCAATGAGATTATGTAAAAGATTAAGTTCTCATATTGCTTGAGATTTACCTCTATAAATAAAATTAAAAATAATAACTATCTGTATCTCTTAACCAGTAAGATAACAATGCAGTTATAAGCGTATAGAAAGTAAATTAATTGCTCAGAGGACATGAAAATGTTTATTGAAATTCGAATACACGTTGACTTCTGTGTCGACATTAATAATATAATTTATTTATTTAACTTAAATGCCAAACATTTTTGTTAAAATCATTTAAAATCACTGTTCCCTCCGTCCCCGAAAAAATCTAGGTACGCTTCTTGGGCGTTTAAAATGTAATTAGAAAACAAAAGTGTAACTTTAATGTGTTTTTCGCACAATTACATATTGTTAATTTACTGAGAATTATTTATTTGAGCAAGCTGGAA
Source organism: Clitarchus hookeri (assembly GCA_002778355.1). Lineage (NCBI taxonomy): Eukaryota > Metazoa > Arthropoda > Insecta > Phasmatodea > Phasmatidae > Clitarchus > Clitarchus hookeri. The sequence continues at coordinate 282,027 of NQII01000637.1, forward strand.
ATATAACTAGCTGAATCAATAACTAATTACATTTCTTAGCCTTAACTATAAAATACTTCAAAGATTGGTAGATAAATTTTTAGACACTTTTGTAGTCTGTTTGGGGGGGAGCCGATATATTGATTAGCGCGAGGTTCTGTTGTTCACTACGAGATGGCAGGAGAATGATACCTAGAAGTGTACATAACAACCCGTTTCTTCTAAAAAAACATTTGGTCACATGCAGTTTCTACGTTTATCTCCTCTGCTTACACAATCGTCAGATCTTGTTTGAAGTTATTTTGTTCCTAAGCAGAGTTCGTGAAAACAAATATAAGTTAGTAAAACATATAATTTTGATTCAGCAGAATTTTAAACGCTTCATTCTTAAAGATTTTAAGCTAAATTACAATTACAAACGGTTTCTATACGCAACACACAAACTCACACTTTGTTTGAGTTATTAAATGCTCGTAATACGAGCCGTCGTGAAACAAAATACACTTCAGAATTTGGTATATAATTACGGTTATTTCTGTACTTGCTAGGCAGTGACATTATTTTAAACTGTTAAAAGATGAAATACAGTATTATTTACTATATATACACACACACATATATATATATGTATGTATAAGTTCGGAATTATACGAGTACAACTTCGAAGTTCTAGCAAAATATGATAACCCTATCGTTTGAAATATGTTCATAAATGTTCATTACTTATTTCAGCATCAACTATGTCATTTACATGTAGAATTTTGTATTGGATATTGGGACGCGCAAATTGGCGTAAATACCTATGCCTCACAAAAAGTTATGCATCACATGTAATTCGGTTGCTCATGTTGGATGTTCGCTGGGACACTGGACGCATTACAAATAAACACCGCGATGACAGGTGTGGTATTCTGTACAGACAGTGTGTATTTTCATTCCATACTTTCTCTTAGGCAGTGATCAAACGAGTAATTCAGTAATCCTTATGGTACAAAGCTTTTTTGAGAATTGTATATTATACGAAAAAGTTTAATCGATATACCTTTGCACGGTTTATGCCAATAATTATTTTATAAATGGCAATGGAATTGTGAATTGCGGTAAATGAAAAAGGAAGCTAACATTACTACATTACAAATATCACGAACAGATATAATTGTATGTTACTAAATGTGACTACAGGAGCCTAAGAACAGAACTAACGTTAACAGGTACAATAAAATTTATCAACATACGAAAAATATTAAATATATCAGTATAAAATCTTATTACACATTATTTTTACTATATTTTGTATGTCTTATAGCACAACTTCAATATGAATTTAAATGAGATTTCTCACTAGTACAGCAATTTATAAATCTCTATTCCCGTTTAAATATGAGTTTGGTGGGACTTACAAGCAGTAGTTAGGCAGATATATGGGCGAAATGTATTTTTAACAGCGAGGTCGTTAGAGAAGAAGCAAAGTCTCAGACAGGCGGAAACTAGGAAGTCAATTACCATGGTTTCAATTAAGGAAAAACACAAGCAGTAAATGTGGAAAGCCCCGGAAAACTGAAATCATGATGTCCCGGCGGCGAAACGAACCGACGTTCTCCTGAAAGCAAGTCCATTGTGTTACCTCTGCGCCGCATAGCTAGATGAGCTTGCATGACACCATACATATTTAAAATACTTTGAAGCCCCACATTATAACGAAACAAGGAGTTCTTAGCAGAACTTGGAGCCAGCCATTATCCCATAACCACATGCACAAAAGCGTTTGTGTCTGAGAGTTCGCATTCTGCAAACTTAATTTTACACGAAAGATGATTAAATACACAGATGAATCAAATATCAGAAAACTAATTGCCAACCAAGTATAATGTTTAGCCCACAGAGGAACAGATAGTTCCAGGAATATTAAAGTTCATATCAACATTTTTGAAAGTAAGACAGTTTGTAAAATAACATAATGTATAATAAACATTCAATTTTGTTGAAATCCATAACATATTTTATTTACCAAATATTATGACAGTATGTCAAGCAGGTCCTTACAAATGTAAATTTTGCTTCAATTATGATAAAAGTGTGTGAATGAACTATAATTAAATGTAATTATTTCAGTACGCCACCATTTTGAATAAACTGTTAATAATTGTAAACTGATTGTATGTCGAAATTGTTGGAGATTGGAGAAATACTTCCTGAGCTGTAATAAAGAAAAAATTTAGTTGATATCCATAAAAGAACGCATATAATTACCTCTCCAATATATATATATATTTTTTCACAGTGGGTATAGTCATTAAAAGTTTATATATTAAATTTAATTTTTTCAGAAAAATTTATTTTATTAAAATTTTACACGACATCTATTTAGAATATATTCGTAGTTGAATATATTTATAATTTAAATTTCTATTAGAAAACAATGTTACGTCATGTTGAAAATTAAATTTATAATCAAATATAATTTTACCATTATATATTATATCTTCTTGGTAGAATCACCTAAAAAATAATATCTGATTCAACAAAACATTTATAAATATCAAGTTTATTAACAAAATCACTTTTTTAAATTAAATAATTTTTTTTTAATTCATTCAAATTAAAAATATATATATAAATTTTTTAAATGTTGTTAAGTTTGTTCAGAACATGTGTTTTATTAAGTTCTTATAAAATAATTATTTAGAAAAATTGTTTTCATTCGAATGAATAATTTAGGATTTCATCTAAACATCTGTATAAAAGTATTAATTCATTTTGCTGATACATTTAAGTTAATAACTTTCTCAATTCTATAATGTAAAAAATAATACATCATCAATAATATTTATATTATTCGATCATAAGTATATTTTACTTTGACTAACCAATAAAGCATAATTTTTTGTTATGCTCCGGAACATTCTTATTAAAATAAACTCATATATTTATTATTGTTTCCCCTTTTACAGTCATTGTTTTTCTATAAGAACAGTCAATTATATAAAGGTGTTCAAGCAAGATCAGACAAATATTTATATTTGCCATCAAAATTTAAAACTAGTTTGTAATTAAGTTTATAGTTTCTGTAATTTTGTAGTAGTTTTGTTTCAGAATTTCTAAAATCGTGAAATGAAAACAGCATTGAAATATAAATTGGAATTTTCTTTAGGAAACTTTAATTTTTTCTGTTCTCAACATAAATATTTCTCTGATCAGAAGGATCGAGTATAGAAGAGTGCATATCTTGATTTGCATTGTCTTTTCTATGAATTCGAACACAAACTATTACAAAACCAGGATTTTAAAATTTAAATTATTTAACTGATCTTTCATATCAAAATCACATGTTCCTGTAAATTATTTATACAAACTTCGGATGATTAAAACTAATATGTGTTATTGACATCTAATACATTTTTCCTTTTACCACAGCTGTGTTGGCTTCATATTCTAGAATTGATCACATAATTTTTAAATCTTGGATTACAATTCTTCCTGGTGAAGCATAAACTTTATATATTGTTCCGTCAATACTTACACATTTGGTGAAGAACTACTTATAAATGATACTTTAAACCCGCTTTAAAATACATTTTATTATTATCTCTGAGAAAACCAAACAAATATCTCAATGGATAATGAATTTCATTTGTTCTAGCTGAGTGAACAGATTTTACTGGATATTTATTATTTACTCTAATGATGTCTAAGTATTATTATCTTATAGTGAGCTTATAAAAGCATGCATCACAGTAATAGGTATAGCATGATTACTATTTTTTGATTACTTTGATATTTAAACTAAATAAATTGAAACGGAAAGAAAATTTGAATTTATGACAATGTTATCTAATTTAGTATAAGCACCGACATCTCTTTAAAAATAATAAATTGTTTATAAACATAAACTTCATTAGGAAAAGTCAACCCAGGTAATATCAATTCTATTACTATAAATATTTAAATTTACTCTTGTTTGAACCCTAGGAGAAATAATGATCTCTTAAAGCTTTCGATAATTTTATGACCCAATTATATAGTAAACATTGTATTGTGTAAGTAAACAAATGATAGATCCAGAAAAACAAACGCATACATTTAATTTATTAAACGAAAATTTCAGAATATATAAAAAAAATCATGACGCTGGATATGAGATAATAAAAAAAAAAGACTTCAATTAATACATTATTGACAAAATATTGTTAAGAAAGTTGAGGAAGTAGTAGAAGAAAATAAAAATAACATAGCAAATTTTGTTCCTTTTGCAGTTAAAAGTTTGGATTATCCAAAAATGCCCATAAAACCTGGTTTGAAAATAAAATTTAATAATGATAACCTCTTAAGAATTTATAAAAAAAATGATTAGGTAAAGATTTACATTAAAAATTAGGAGTAAAACCATTAAAAGTCTCTACGGTTAACCTCAGTAATGGTATTTTAGAAGATATAGAAAAATCGATGAAAAATATTGTTTAAGAGGTAATGGACAACACTGATTTTATTGGTGGTACAAAAGTAGTTATCGAAAATGAATTATTCATCAAAGTTAAATAAATTCAATTAACAGATGGATTTTTTAATTCGTTAACAAAATACATGAAGGCATTGAAAATAATTTTACTAATGAAGATTATGTTAACTACAAGGATATTGTTGTATCAACAAATTCTGCTTTTAAAAAATATGATCATACAAAAAATTTTTTTAAATCGATGTTAAAAGTTAAAAAGTATTATAAAACCAATCAACGACGTATATATCAAAATGCCATATTCATAATCTGAACCAAACACAACTGAAAGAATATTTTCGCCAAGAACACAAAATTCTGGTGATGAAATTAAAAAATATAATAATTTACATAAAGGATGTGTGTGGGTGAGCGATGTAAGAAATTTAATTCATAGTCAATCGTTAATAATACTTAATAAAGCGCTGGTATTAATATTACAACGAAAAAGTTATTATAATTAAAATGTTATACAGTAAATTTTCTGCCCTTGTTAATAATTATAAGGGCGTAACATATTTAATAATAGTTTTAAATTATATTCCTAATTCATTTTGGAACTCTAAATATTACGGTAAAGAAATAATAAAATGCAATAAAAAAATTTTAATTTACCAAAAATGCATAAACCTGGCAACAATTATTGTGCCTCGAATCAGAAAAAAGAATTGCACAAGACGATAAAGATATAATCAAATTATACGAAGCAAGTAAAAATTACTGTATAGCTAAATATATGTAATAAAGATTAAGGATATAGATATAAAGCACACAAACTATTAATAAATAAAGTTACAAAAGTTATGTAAAATGAAGATACTCCGATTGGCGAAAAAGAGCTTCAGCTGCTGTTCCTAGAATAATGTTTACTAAAAGGAAATTGGGTTGGAGATTAAAACCCTTCCATTTTTAGACTGATATATTTTTATTTTTTATAGAGCTTTGAACGTTTATCAACTATTTAAAATAGTTAAAAGTGATGTTCGTATATAAATTATGTTATATAAATGAAAATTTATGACATAACTTTCGCTATACCAATCAAATTACTTATAATTAAAAATATTTATATTTTGAAAAAAAAAATAAAATTGAAATAGAAAAATAATTAAAAATTAAAGATAAAATTTTGTTTTTATAAAAAATTAGAAGATAAAACATTGTCATGGTTTAAAATCCAAAAATTAACATGTTTTTAGCCATTTTAATTTTACTTTTAGGTTTATTAAGCGGTTTAGCTGGAGGTGTAAGCGCGATATTTGATTATGTTGATAAAACTAGAAAAAAAGGACAAGAAGGGCGAAAAACTTTACTTCATTATGTAAAATAAAATTAGCGAAGATTTAGATGCTATGAAAAAAGAGGAAAACCAAAACATTAAAATCCTTTATCAAATATTACTTTTAAAAATTATATAATATTCAAAACTTATTATAAGTGTTTATGTAGTTGATAAATTATCAAATAAAGTGAATAAAAATAAATTTGTAAATATTAATTTAGATATTGCATCAAATTCTGAAACTCATTGGTTTGTTATTTAAAAAACCATAAATGTTTTTTGTTCCAAGAAAATTAATACATTATTTCAGAAATGGTATTATTTATTACAATGATGATATAATATAACATTTCCTTTCAATTTTCTTTTGCAATTTTGGTTTGATAGTACTAGATCTATTTTCTAAATGATATACATTTTCTAATATAGTTTTTCAATTATTAAATAACTGGTTTATCAGGAAAGCGATCAATAAGTTGATAGGATAACTATTTTGAATTTACGATATAATTAAATTATGTGTTTAAAGCATTAATGTTAGTTTTTATGTCACAAATAATAACTTTAATGGTTTCTACGAAATACATAAATAATATCACAGTAATCAGAATACAGAAATAAATAAATAAATGTGTTGTTTGAATGACATTATCCTTATGCTATTAAAACCAGATTAAATCAGTTTCATACTAAAATAGCAAAAGTTTTTGCTCATAAATCAGGATTGTCAATATATGAAAAAAATTAAAGTTTTTAACAATTTAAATTTGTGTTGCCTTAAAATATGAGCTAAATTATTATATCGAAAATTATATATTAGATGTTTTTTTAAAATGGTGTTGCATTGAAAAGTGAGTTAAGTATTTATATTAAAAAATTTAAATTGAACGATTTAAAAAAAGGCAATACTTTGAAAACTGAGGCCAGTGATTGTATTAAAATTATTACATATTATTACTTAAAAAACGACGTGGCTTTAAAATCTGAATTAAATGATTTTATTAAATTGAACAGTGTGATGATTTTCCTGAAAAAACAAAGAGATAACACGAAAAAATTAAAAATGATATTACATTCTATATTATTGATTCAAAGATTTCTATTTACGATAAGACAGTAAAATCTATTCAAATAGCTATGTCTCCAAATCATTTAAATGACTATGTTAAATTACAAATTTGATAATTTTGCTGAAAAAAAAGACGAGCCATGAAGAAAATTACAAATGAAATCACACCCAAAATCATTTATTCAAAGATATGATTGGTACAATAAAATATTGTTGTAATAATTATACATTAAAATCTTAGCTAAGGGATTTAAGGTATTATTTTAGCAATGATAAATTATATGATTTTACAGTAAGAATATGACATGATAATGATTTTTAAATACCATAAATCGATAACACTTGGTATTTCAAGTGTAAGCATGTTACTAGAAATAATAATATAATATTAGAAAATGTAAAAAAATTCAAAAATTACTAACTAGAAGTATTTGTTTTATTGATGATTCTAAAAAAATTAACATTCTTAAAAATTTTTTTGTCAATTTGTGAAGGAATAACTAATGAATTTTATTAACCAACGACCAAAAATATTTTTACAAGAAAATGTATTTCTTATGGATTTAATGATTCTTATACGGTTGATTTCATTGATATCAATCCTAGAAAATAAATCATATTTAGAAAATAAATTATGGATATTAATATATTTGAACCATTATCGATGTTTTTTTCTTAGTAGGGCTTTGCTGTCCTAGTTAAAGATTTATCTTGTGACAATGTTCTAAAAGCTTTTAAAAAAAATTTTAAAAATGTGGAAACCAAATAATATATAAAAAATAAATTGCAAATATTTTTACATTAATACATTTAATGAGTTTATGGGAAAAGATAATATTAACAATTATTCATCATACGCAGAAATTAAAGCTAGTGTGTTAAAATATTCAATAGAAATTTTAAAAATTAAATGTGGAAAAATTTGCTTTGTATGTTAATTATGAAAGAGTTGAAATTTTATGTGACTTGAAAAACGAATAATATTACTGTAAAACAGAGTACAATAAAATATATATATTAATAAAACTAATATATTACTCAAAAACCTTAAATGATAATATATCTGCTGAACCCAAATATAATATTGGCGATATAGATAAAAAAAAAGTGAAAATAGTTATTCAGATAAATGTTCAACACAAGTATTTCATTTCTATAAAGTATTAAATTATAATGAACCAACTCATATTTCAAAAGATATGAAAAATAAAGAAACCAAGGAAATATTTATGAAATTAAAACTGACAAATTTAATTATCCAGGTCAATACTTAGTAGAAAAATTTTTAAAACTGAACATAATAAAATTTATGGAAAATGAGATGATTTGATAATTATCATTGTACTTTATCAATAAAAATAATAATTTATAAAAATGAAAAAAATTTAGTTCATGAAGTTTATTAATAAAAAGTAACTGTCCATTTTCTGTAAAATCAATATTACTGATTCTATAATAATTTCCACGAAATATGATGTATAATATCCCTTACATTCTCTGATATAATTTTTTATTATGTTTATGTGGACTAATTTTTTTATCGAATGAAGAACCTCGTGTGCAATCCCATTTTTTAAAGTTTTTGGCAGCTGGTAACTTAAATGTCACAATTAAATCATATAAACCACATTAATTTATTAAAATTACATATTGTTTCTTTGGAAGTAAGGGTTGTATCGGGGGCATCCACTATATTTTCATAAATGTATTTATCATTATTATCAACCATTTTTATAATAGTTTGTTTCGAGAGTTTACATTCTAAAACATTACAAATATGTTTAGCCTTAAACCATGTAAATTTTTTTTATCTAAACAAATAAAACGTTTCTATAATCAAATAAAAGACATTGGTTTTTCGTATCTAAAATCGTATTTATTTATATAAACTAGAAAATATATAAGAAATAACTAAACAATATATACATTTTTAATACATAAAACAATAAACAAAACTAAAGGATTAAATTATATAAATAAAAATGTTCAATGACATAAAAAATTTACCATTTAAAAGTATGTCTATTTACTTATTTAAGTAAATGATGATTAATATTGATATTAAAATAATTAGCTAGATTTAACATAACATTTAATTATATACTAAACATGGTAAGTAATAATATTTTAACCACATTTTTTGATATTTATACATTTCTGCTAATTTATGTAATCGGCTGTTAGTATGGTAATTGATAAATTAACAAGATATAAGCATTTAAATATATTAATATAAGGTGCAATATCAATCAATCTTTTTGATTCCTGATATATATTCATCAATATTCACAATTTTTAAGATTTAATAATTTCTGAAATCTATTAACTTTAATAAATGTTACATAAACATAATCAAGTATATATACATGGAGAGCAAAGAAACATTCTACTGAAACTTCAGGTAGTTTATCAACAATTTTTTTACATTATTAATATCAAGATATATTATAGTTGAATTAATTACGAAAGCTGCTCTTTTTTTTAGTAAGTTCCATTTATATAGAATTAATTTTAATACATTTAAGAATTAAAAGATAAACAAAAATCAATATAATATTTATAATTATATTAACATGTTTTTACTTTTAAAAAATCTTTCAAGTTTATGAAAATAATATAAGACTATCTTATATAAAATTTATAATTGAATGAGTTGTGTAAAAATATTTTAATAATAAATTAAAAGTAACTTAAAATATTGTAAAACTAAAATGTTATATAACACATTATTGTCGACAATAAATTATCTTTGGTGGCTGATACTCGAAACATGAGTTACCAGTGTCCTCTATTGGTAAAATGTCGGAAAACAATGACCAGTCGATGTGGTATGGAGAAAAATGGGGCTGGAAGGGAGCCGACTAAATAACCATTGAATACAAAAGATTTGTTGGTGTAGAGGCTGGTTGACTAAACAGCCAATCAAAATTGGCGAGTGTTGGTCATGTCTCCGTGCAGGGAGCAGAGTCGCTCCACCCACCATCCAACCCCGGATCTCCTGCATGTACAGCTTAAAATAGTTTTTACAAATTGTTAATTTTTTTTGGTAATCTTAAATTTTTTTTGCAGTTCATGGTCATTCAAGATTACAGACATGGGGAAAAGGTCAATGTATTGGGTCAAGGTTATGATCACCTACTTCCAACATTGTAGAGCATCACATTGCCACAACGTGAGGTGTCATGGTGTAGGGTGCCATTTTTTACAATTCCTAAACTCCAATGTTGGTGATTGAAGGAACCCAGATGGCGCAGCTATGTGTCCACGAAATTCTGCTACTATGTGCCTCCCAGTCGTGGTTCAGCTTGACAACCCCATTTTCGAGCAGAATAATGCCCGGCCTCACACAGCACGAGTATCTATGACCTGTCATCGTACTGTCAACGCGATTTCTTTGCCAGCAATTTTCCCAGACCGCTCACCCATTGAGAACATTTGGGACCAGATTGTATGGTAACTTCGGCGGATTTGGAGGGTCAGTTGCGCCAGCTGTGGCAGAATCTTCTTCAGGAGAAAATTTGACATCTGTATGCTTCCGTGCCCGACCTTATCACCGCCTGTCTACTAAGTGTATCTTGCAAATATTGTTCCCCTGCACAACATGAATTGTGTGGCACAATATTGTGATATTTTATGTATACATGCAATCATTTCCTGTGCTTTTACCGACTTACGTGAATCTCCGATGGCACCTTCCGGGTGCTCAATTGTTTTGTAAATGAGTGTAATTTTTCACCCCAATATGGCCAAGCTATACATTTCGGTTTACGGGTTTCGTCTCATGCTCATTTTGTTGTCCTGTATCACATACTGCGCATTGTTGGTGTTTTTTGTAACATTCTGAATATTTTTGCTGACCTCCCATGGCGCAGTCGGTTGGTGCGTAACCGGTATAGGTTACGAGAGGTTCCGGGTTCGAATAGCAGGTAAAGCATGGATGTCAATAGGTTAGGTTATAAGTTTGCTTGTAAGCCGTTCCCTGATAAGCCTTCAGGCATATCACCGGGGGACGATGATGGTGACAGCGCACCTGTATCCGAATCAACATCTGTCTGCCCTTCACAGGTTTTTTCAGATGCAGGCAATACACTACGTCTCTTAGCTGACACAGGAGAGAGTCCTTCACATGATGCAAGATATCTTTTTAAGTTATCGCGATGCCTAAATTGAGACTTACACTCTTCACATGTTAAGCTAGATTACTACATGTTTATAGAACAAGCAGTTTCATGACGACGAGCATTGCAGCTGTAAATAAATGGTTTCTTGCAGAAACAGCACAAATGACTTTCTGACGTATTTTCCATCTTCGCTCGAGACAATGTATAATCTTCGAAATTCTAATAACAACTAAGTCGATTCCATCAATTTCACATATATATGTGCAATCTTCTTATTTAATCAGTGGGATTTAGGTTTTTTTATGTGTTCTGTAAACATATATTCAGCTAACATCTCCCCACCGCTACATGCCATTTTACATCTGTCGTGTCGACGTGTGTTGCTGCTTTTACTTAATATCATACCGCATTTGCGACAATGTTTCCTATATGTTGGTGAATGATTGTGTTCATTGTTCACATGAAGGTCAGAATTTGGTGATGAAGGTGTATCATTACTTTGTACAGCAGACATCTGATCGTCACAATTTTGTAACGTTGACAATGCACTGTGTTGCTTAGCATGTAGAGAAGCATGGTATTTGTACTTTTTCATATGTATGTTTAAACTGTCTATACGAGTGAACATACCTTGGCATATATGACATCGATAGCCAGTGCAATATGGATTCAGCTTGCATCTATGCTTTATATGTGTCTTTGCATTTCAGGCATATGCAAATGTACTGTTACAGTAGTGGCATGGATGTCCAGGAGATGTGACTGTTCCAGCCATTGTTTTTATAGTAGGGTATTATGATTTTAATGATGTTGATTGTTCGGATTTTTCTTTTGCAGATATATTCCCATTAAAAATTAGCTCTAGTCTCAGCAAATACTGATTGAACTTTGTAGGAAGGAGAGCTTTGCATGTTGCGCTACACCTTTTTAAGCTATCGAATCTTCGAAAATATGATTTGCAGTTTTTACATGATCAGATAATACATTTCATATTTTTTTGGCAGCCATTCTTGTGTCGACGAGCATTTCAACTTTTAGAAAAAGTCTTCCTACAATAACGACATAAATAACTTTCTCAATTATATCCCATCGTAGAAAAAAACAGCGCTGTTCGCTTTTTGAAGTCTGAATAGCAACTGAGTCGGTCATCCTATCCTATACTAATATATATATATACAGATTCAACGACGGTGACCTTTATGTAAGCTTTGTTAGTGCCGAGACGCTTTCGAGACATGTTGAGCTTCTTTGTCATTGTGTGTGACAGCACCCTTTATGTTAGACCTGCGAGAGCCTCACATAACCTGCTAGGCCCCTTAATGCGCTGTGGTGTTCTCTCCTTATTATGGTGGTAGCTTGCATTTTTGCTTTATACATCTCTTCACATTGTAGGCATAAGGAAATGCTATGTTACAGTAGTGATGTGATTGTTCCCGCCATTGTTTTCATAGTGGTGTGCGTTGCCTTTAATACTTTATCATTGTGTATGGTTGGGAAGACTCTGAGATAACCCACGCGCATATGTTTGGGAAGACCCTGAGATAACCCTCCTGGCTTGGTCTGCAAGGGTGTGATGTATATCTAATAGGAAGGACTTAAATGTTAATCTAAATTGGGAAAACTTGACCCTTTCATGATGATGGGAGTGATGTTATGATGTCGCTGAACATATCATACATGAATGGAACTTATGCGCACCTATGCATATAGGGAGTAAATTAATCTGTAATCATTTTTTACACATATAGCACATAAATAACTCCACGATGATTTGTGTTGTCAGGAACGATATATATACACACATATATCTATAATGAATTTGTCGTATGCATGTACAACAGTTCGGAAATTACGAGCACCTACGCTTATTGAGCTTAAATGACACTGTGATAATTTACCCATTGTAGAGGGTGTGCTGTGTATCGAAACTTAGAACCATATCTAGTAATGAATATGAATTTTTTCCCGTTTGGTGTAACTTATTCGGCCAATCTTTGTTTGCATGTGTTGCTGGATATACTATACATATGTGTATGTGGGTGTGTACATGAATTTTGCGTACTGGCAGCGTGAGCATATATCATATGTAAAACGTATCTCTCAGGAGCAGTCGCGCAGAGCTTCTCCTTTGGTATAACATACTCTTCGTCGCAGTGTTCGGCATTATCTTTTATGTTACGTATCGTGCATAATTGAAGTGTTTGGCACCAACCTTTATGTTAAAATACCCGCGCCGTTGAAGTGTACGGTAGCGCCCATTATGTGTTCTGCATTACCCTTTATGTTAGGTGGCGTGCATTGTTAAAGTGTTCGGTGCTGCCCTGGTATATTAAAATGCATGTGCTGTTGAAGTGTATGGTAGTACCCTTTATGTTTTGCCACGCACACTTCGTCAGCAGTGTTCGGTGTCAACCTTTATGCTAAGGGGCATGCATCGTTGAAGTGTTCGGCACCATCCTTTATATTAAAATGCACGCATCGTTGAAGTGTATGGTGGCACCCTTTATGTTATGCCGCGCATGTTTCGTGGTAGTGTTTGGCATCACCCTTTATATTATGGTGCATGAGCTATTGATGTGTTCGGAAACGTTCTTTATGTTACACCAAGTGCCATGGCGACATCTTTTATGTTATGTCTCGTGTCACAGCGACTGGGCAAGACTCTGAGATAATCCTCCCGAGCTGGAGTGTTAGCGTGTGGTGTCTGACACAACCTCTCCCTTGAAATGCGAGAGCATGAAGTATATGACCTAGTAGAAATGAATTAAATGGTAATAGAATATGGGAAGACACTGAGATAACCCTTGATGTAGAGACCAGTCGGTGACATGGTAGGGATTTGGGAAGACCCAGAGAACATGCCTGCAAGAGTATAATGTAGGGGCCAGTAGGGTGACGTGGCAGGGATTAGGGAAAACTCGGAGAACACCCCCTGCAAGAGTGTGATGTAGGGACCTTTCGGGACGTCAGGGAAGACTCGGAGAATACCCTCTAGCCTATGTTATGTGTTTGCTGGTTGTTCCTTAAATGGTTCGGGAATTATGATCAACTATGTATTTAATTATGCATGGGGCTTAAATGACCATGTGTTAATTTTCCTTGTCTGCGACGATGCTTATGATATGAATTTGACGAGTACATCTTAACCGGTTCGGGAATTACGACCAACTATGCTTATAAGTTCACATAGGGCTTAAATAGCTATTTGTTAATTTTCCTTGTCCTCGTCGATGCCTATGATATGAATTTGACCACTAAATCTTAAACGGTTCGAGAGTTACGATCAACTATGCTTGTAAGTTCGCATAGGGCTTAAATGACAATTTTTTAATTTTCATTGTCTGCGTCGATGCCTATGATATGAATTTGACGACTCCATCTTAAACAGTTCGGGAATTATGGCCAACTATGCTTATAAATTGGCATATGACTTAAATGACCATGTGTTAATTTTCCTTGTCTGCTTCGATGCCTATTATATGAATTTGATGACTACATCTTAAACGGTTCGGGAATTATGGCCAACTATGCTTATAAGTTCGCAAAGTGCTTAAATGGCCATATATCATATTTGGGGAGTCTCTGACATAACCCTCCCAGCTTGGAATGCAAGGGGGTGAAGTATGGTAGGGGCAGACCTTGAGAAAACTCCTCATGAATCCTCAATCCCCATGGCCCAAAAATGAGTCATTTAGCCACATTGTGGAGTTATTGAAAATTTTATAAAAATAAATTTTTTTTAAATGTTGGGACATTTGGGAAATTTTAAGAGAAATTTGGGAAATTTTGGTGTTTTTTGCTGGAAAAACGGGACATTTAGAGGGAAAAACAGGAAAAATGGAGGTGGAATGCAAGAGCATGAGGTTTCTGTGGCGGGGCTCCCTGGTCCCCCCAACACGAAGCTGTGTTCTGAAATACTATTTATAACTATTCACTTATATACCGAAACGGATTTTTATGTAATATAATTCTGTTCAATGTTGCAGCGTACAACTCATGCAAACAAGACTGTTAGATCAATAAGTGTTTCACAAGTTGCATAGTAAGTAGGCGCATGACGCAGCATATGTAATAATTTAGTGTCACGCGCCTATGACCTATGCAACTTGTTCTACAAGCATGACCGCACAGTCTTGATATCCAGGCGTTTAAGGCAACAATTACAATTAAATTACGTACAAACTCTTTTCCTCATTTACGTGCAAAGTGATTTTGTATTTCGATTTGTCCAAAAAAACTATGTCTGGAGTTCGGGCATTGAGTTTCCGAACACTCGACATATATGTTTTTACATTGGTATATGTTAGGTATGAATACAGAAAGTTCTGTAATTAAACGTCCAAACTACGGGAGGCGATTCCTTATGTAAAATAAGAAATAATTGTATTTTTAAGCTTGAGGAAGAGATACTTTAGCATATTAACGGCATGCCCTCCACTAGTACACGCTCCATAGCGCGCCAAACGGGCGTATACCTTCAACCGTGAAGTATGTACTGTGCGTTAATCGCCGCCATCCCTACCGGTGACAGAACGTACAAGGTATTCAGCCAAAATACGTTTTCAGAACCCAATTTTCACAAGCTCAAATCTCCTTTAACATACGGTTTAGATATATTGTGTCCTATATATTTGACTTTATTGGTCATATGTTATCATCTCACGCAGTTTGGGAGCTTAATTTCCGAACAACCTGTTTATGAAGAGAATAATGCACCACAAATGATACATTATTTAATCAGGGTTTAAACAACAGAACTAATTAGCTTTCCTTCGTCTACACTTAAAATCAATTAAATTTGATCAGGTAAAGTAATAATATTATAATGCATAATTTTTTTTCACAAAATGTCATATTAATTACTCAAGTATCTCTTAAAATGAGATTTGAGTCTACAAAGATCTTTTTGGAGCAAGTTCCATCTAAAATTAATTTTAAATTCAGAGGTGTTATTGAGATAGTATTTTATGCCATGACTGTTCTACAACTAAATATTGGTGTGCTGAAGTAGAATAATATTTTATAAGGTGGTGTGTATTGACATATCACACTAAAGTGATTATAGATTTGTGTGTAACACACTAAAAAAAAATTGACAATAATATATTATACTCTAATTGCTTTAATTTTTAAGTATGTAAAAAATGTAACACCACATTTAATCATGTAGTTGTTCATAAAATAAATAGTTAATTTATTTGAAAATGCATAATGCTGTCTGTAACAATACTATAAGTTTACTAATTTGTTGAATATGATTTGGTATTTTCTGCAATATAGTATTATTGTAACCTTACAAAACTGCGGTTAAAATGTATAAATACAATATTCTAATAATCACTAGAATAATGCCATCATACAAAGTTCCGTTGAAATAAACAGAATTGTTTATAGATGTGGTAACATTACATGAAATATAACCACGAACCAGCACTTAGGAATGGCACAAATAAAATAAAACAGCCCATGTCGTAAGGTTAGGTGATTTTACTGAAATGATAACGATGCGAAATTAACTACACAGATGACATTTCAGGAGTACTGTTAGCCAATGACATTAAGATGTAACACCTACTCGGGCCTGGAGTCATGCGCCGATACGGTTCGGAAGGGAATCGTTTAGCCATTGTTCCCTGTCCTGATGCTAGCCAGCTCACATCTATTGTAACTGGTCCTCGATATACTGCAGATCGTCAAATATTAAAAATTGACATCTGGCATATTAAACATGTGTATTATCGGGTATATATCAAGAGACCTTCCTAGCCACGAGTGTAGGTCAAAATTATACAGGCATTATGCATTATATAGAAATAAGTGCCATGTGTGAACAAGCATTGTCTTGTTGAAAGACTCTACCAAGATGCAATCCCACGAAAATTAACATACGAAGACGAGGAATGTCACCAATCCACTACTATGCTATCAGGGGTCCCGGAATTACTACGAGAGATACCTGAACTCATCCGCTGTGATTCCACACACCATGGTGGCATGGTAATAATGCCGATGTTAATCTTCACATTATTGGCTGGATGTGTCTTCTCCCCTAGGTGTTCCCATATTAGCACATGACGGCCATCCATGGTACCACAATCGAAATTAATCGCTAACATGATGCTATGTCATTCATCACTCAAAGTCTTCTGGTTATGACAACGCTGCAAATAAAGCTATCTCTACTCAGGCGCTAATGACATCTTACGCACGCTGATCATGGCGACTTGTTATCAAGACATGATGTATTAACCATGGCGCTCTATAAAGTGTAGTAACTCTGTCCGGATGGCAGACACCGATGTCATAGGATTGCCTAATGTTTGGCACATAAGGCAAATATCCTTGATTGATGTAGTCTGTCCTAGTTAACCAGATCCTTCACTATGTGTGTGGGTGTCCTTACGTGCCAACTGAGTCCAACATTAGGCCACTGTTATATCGGAACGCGCTGTTTGCCTTGCAGTTGAACGAAACATCCAACTGACATCATAAAGACACACGATGTGGCCCCTGTCAAAGCCCGCCAATTGCTCGCAAAGCTATCTAATTCGTCTACTCTGTGTTAGGTGAACTCTCGTTGTGTTGACTGACCACCTGACATCCACGCACGCGTTTGAACACTACCGCTATAGTCATGGTGGAACAATTGGTATACTGTAGTGGTCGTTATAAGTGATGCAGATCATTGCAACTCTAATCATTTATACTACTAAAGATGGTATGCATGTGTACCAAATTACTTTATATTTGGATCATTCCTTGCGGGTCCTTCAAATCCTTTGTCAAGAAGTTTAAATAACCAATTCTCAATAACATCTAAATAAATTAGCCAAATGTTCTTAACAAAGTATAGCTTAAACTAGGGTAGATGTGTTCATTTTTAGCCTGCTTACCTTTGAAAGATTGGCTTATGAAATAATGCAAATGTGTGAATGGATATATGTCCCACTTCTGGAAACCTTTAGTACTTAATGATGACATCCGACTTTTGTAGTTTCTGACAATGCTAGTCACTTATTTTCAGAATGGTGGTAATTTTAGGTTTAAGTATGTCATATCTTGCGAACAATTTAACTGTTTTAAACGAAATTCAGTATGCTGACAGAGCATCACAAATCCACTATATTCAGCGAAGTATAATTATATTGGTCTGCAATTTTGGAATATAACACTAAATAAAATTTTTTATATTATATCTCGGAAACTACTATACCTATTACAGCCAAATTTAGCAAGCCAGAAGCCATGTAGTAAATTCCAATTCATTACTCAAAATTTCCGCATACAAATGTAAGTGTTCAGTACCTTATTCATGTATGAGCATTCATTAATATCAACAGTAGATAATACACTTAACAAAAAAAGGGGAAAAAGCGAGTTGGAAGAACAGGGGTATATATATACACATATATATGCAACTGAATGAAGGGAAACAGATGCTACAAAACTGGAAGGAGAAGACTTAAATATATTTACTATAGTAACTTTATCCACAGTTTATAAAACCAATAAAGATAAAACGCAAAAATATGGTATTTTAGAAATGATTGTATGACAGATACATAAGTTAATAAAACATAAGGAAAATTTGAATATATCTTCTAACATAACAACACACTAGGTATGTCACTAGAAATATTACTGCATTATATAGTCTATTCAAGGTAAGTTCACATTTTTCTGAAGCACTGTTAAAGTTCTACTTTCAGATCCCGATTATCTCTTCGTTCTATATAACCATAACAAGAAGTTACTGATAAATATTGAGCCTCTACATAAGTGCTCATACATTTTAGTGAAATTCTTAAAAGCTAAGATAGTACGTAAGCGTAGACGTTTCATTGACAGCCACACCATTATAGATGAAACCAGAAACATGTAAAACATTTCCAAAACAATTTAAATACAAGAGTTACTTACCCGGGATTCAAATTCAGAAAAACCTCTAATATTCAGATAGCATGCAATCAACGGCATCACTGATGTACAATTCGGAGCATCAACATTGGATGTAATCAGTCTAATGTTTTGAATGATAAGGTTCACAAACCTGAAATATTTACACCGCCATCATTTTGAAAATAAGTGTCTGAGCGACTAAAAACACATAATTTAACATGGCCTACTATAGCGCCACTTGTGTGAAAAATTTGTCGGAAATCTGTTAATTTCGTAAAACAGGGATATCTTATAAAAACTGCCTAAAAATAGTTTATGTATAAGATTTTTATAATAGATACTATTATAATAAAACGTTTCATTGGATTTTGTTAAACTGTTAAATTAATATGCCAAAATATTCTAAATATATTTATCCGCCATTTCGAAAATCAATGTCCAGCCCTATTTAAATCATGTAATTTTACATGGCCTTCTGCAGTTGTGTAAAATTTGGTGGAAATTAGTTGAATTGTTCCGGAAATATGGCAAATTGTTCAGTTTACTCCCTTGACACTATGGGCTGTTTACGGTAAAGTGAGCACTTTTGAGGCCCTAGTTACCTTTTGCACTCAGCCATTTCTTTCCATTAAACCACCGTTTAAATAAATATTGCCACTTAAGTAATAAAAACAGTGTATATATTTCACCGCACTCTGAAGTAAAAATCTAAAGCTAAAAAAAATTTCTCGATTATAATTCCAAATCAGAGGACATTTAAAAGTGCTCACTTTCCGTGAATAGCCTATATTTTGCAAAAATTCTGGCAAAAGAGGATCTATGTTTTCATAAGTAATGATTCTAATTTGTAATGTTCACGTACAAAATTAGCATGAATTTTGTTGATAAATTTCACAGATATAACAAATTAAATTTAATTATTTGTACAAATCCCTTTAAAAATTGTGTGCCACACATAACACATGTAAATTTACGTACCATACTGTAGCAATACTTGGTAATTTTTTGTATGAATTGGTTAATTGGTCCTCGAATTATGCATAAAACATCCATTGTTCATGCGAATATCTTCATAAATGGAGGACAGAAAGATTATGTATTATCACATACGATGATTGTCACATATACAATATACAAAGTTAACTTTAAACCTGTTACATAGTTTCGTTTATATAGCACACTCAGCTAAAATGTTTATATAGTCGCCATTCGAAAAATAAGAGACTTACACACGTAAAACACACAAATTAATACGGCATACCANAATGTAACCTGTAAAATGTTTATATAGTCGCCATTCGAAAAATAAGAGACTTACACACGTAAAACACACAAATTAATACGGCATACCACAGTACAATTTATTTGCCAAATTTGAAAGTAATAGGTCGTTTCCCGAGATACAACATAACAATTTTATTATTTCATGTGGGGCTATCTTACAAAATGGAGGATAAATGAGGCTTTTCATAAACAATTATGATGGAAATAATTGATATTGTCAGCATACTAACTTATGTTGATAATTTTTTTGTAGTTTTGTAGATAAAACATTTTAAGCTTAAATATTTATATGTCCGCCATTTTGAAAATATGTGTATCTGGCCCTCTCAAAGTACATCAGTAATTATGACCTGCCATAGTGCTACTTATTTTCCAAATTTGGTACAAATTGTGAGTAAGTAATACTATAATAGGCCAAGTAAACAGAATTGATTGAACTTGATTAAGCACTTATTTTAAAAATGGTGGCTAGTCACACTGTGTGGACACATTTGAAAGTTGTAATATATATCATAAAATTAAATAATAAAATTGATAACATTGTTTTGTCGATATAGCATAGTAAGTAAAAATATCTATATGGCGGCCATTTTGTAAATAACAGTCTGATTCACATAAAACATACCAGTTAACAACACGGGCTGCAGTACTACTTCCGTGTTTAAATTTGGTAGGAATCAGTAAATTGTTTCCCGAGATATGACTTAAAAACATGATTAGTTCACATAGCATAATCTTACAAAATTGCAGATAAATGAGGGTATTTGTTGGCACATGTGATGCTTGTAATATGCACTTTCAACTTACAAAAATATGATAGAAATTGGCTGAGGGATATAGAAGATAAACCAAATAAATCTAAAATATTTGCATGACCGCAATTAAAAAAATAAGTGCTCTCTCAATTTAAATTGCATATGTTTACATGGCCTACCATAGTATTACTAAAGTGCCACATTTGGTGAGTATTGGTTGAGCAGTTTTGAGGTACTACATAAAAGCTTAATTTTTCATTTGGCGATATCTTCCAGAGTTGCAAACCATCAATATTCATATCATATTTCAGTGCTTACATGATGTAGTGTCTAGGTACAAAATTAAGTTAAAATCGGTTGACTTGTTTCCAAAATATGAAATAACACCATAAATTAAAAAATGGCCGCCATTTTGAATGTAGGTATCCGGCGCTGTTGTTAAAAGTCTGATGTCCTTACTGAGTACTGTGCGTGTACCGAGTTTGGTGAAATTCGGTTCACGTTTTCTATGTTTTTAGTGGACACACAGAGACAGAGTCACACACATACGCAGGCAGGAAAGTGATTTCGTAAGCCTTCATTTCCTTCAAAAAGTATGCTAGAATTCACTACGCCAATTTAAAGAGAAATTTGGTACCTTTTCACATATATCTTTTTGCGTGAAAATAGTAATTTATCTCTCATTTGAAGTGGTCGTTTTGGCTCCCTGTTCCTCCACTTACAAAAACGGTGAAGCGGTGACATTACCAGACGAATTCATGACATGATTCGCAAATCAAGAGAAATAATCAATTCGAAATGACTTCGTGCGAACTATACCGCCAACTTGCCATTGATGCTCAAAACCATATGAATAAAATACAAAAGAAAAATATTACAGTGAGAGAAGTAATAATCTTTGTACCACAATTTGGCATCTCTCGTGCTTCTTCTAAGAAAAATTACAAACGTTTCATGCCTAACTGACAAAGAACTCTGTGTTCGGTTGAAGAGTATTCACATATTCACACAATGTGGTCCAGTAAATTAACGCGGATGACTTTTTCGTGCCAGATGACAAATAGGCGTACCGCTTCCTAACCTAACCTTCATAAAATAATTAGACATACATGGCTTACTCGAGACTTTATCGTGGCACCTCGCAATCTGAAATTATTACCTGAACGACTTCAACCATGGAATTTGTCTTCTAAAGAGTAATAACAGCAGAAAGAAATAGATTATCATAACTATTAAAAACACATGTAAATATATCTTACTATAATGTTGTTTTTAATGAAATTCTATCATCTGTCGACCCCGCGTCACGAATGTAACATTCCATTTTCACAGAGTACTTAAGTTCTAGGAATTCAACTTTCTATGAGTTCAGTGTAATTCATATCTCCTTTGTATGCATGCTACCTACTACAATGATACAATAAGTTACTGAGATAACTGATAAGCCTACATTCCTCTACATGGATGCAAATAATATTTAAAGAAGTTCTTAGAATCTTAGATGTTAAGAAGGCCTTGGCGTCTCGTTAACAGCAATATCATAAGAGATGAAACCAAAACATATGAAAGAGTAGTAAGACAATTACAAATACACATGTGCATTACCAGGGAATCGAACCCAGATAAACTCCTACCATATACTAGCGTGAAATCTACAAAATTATGAAGGTGGAATCCGGAAAATCAGTTTCGGATATAATGAGTCTCATGTTTTGAATGATAGGGTTCACTAGCCTGAAATATTCAGTGGACCGTAATTTAGAAGAAAATGTCTGAGAATTTTAAAACCCGCAATTTCATATGTCCTACGGTAGCGCCACTAGTAAGATGAATTCGGCGATAGTCGGTAGATTGGTCACTGAGATATAGCATAAGACTTTTATTCCTTTATTTGTTGCTAACTTACAAAATTGCCTTATAAAAGTTTTCTATGTGATGCTTCTATTAGGCACAGTCAGCATAAAACTTTTCGTTAAAATTGGTGAAATTATTTAATAAATATGACAAACTTATAAAAACATTTATATGGCTGCCATTTATAAAATTAATGTCTGGTCGTACATATATCATGAAATATAACATGGCCTTCAGTATCACATATTGTGTGCGAAATTTAGTGAAAATAAGTTGAATTTTTTCAGAAATATGGCAAAATTGTAGATTATTTTATTTGGAATAATATTGTAAAAAGACTTCCAAAAAAGGATATCTGCACCCATACTTAACGTTCAATTGAATACTGTTTGTGTACAAATTTTCGTTTAATTGTGTTGAATTGTTTAAAAGATATAACATGCTAACGTAAATTATTTATATTAAAGCCATTAAAAAAGGACTGCCGCAACTAAAACTTGGTACTTCACATACCATAATGTAGTTCTACTTGCATGTAAAATATAGCGCACTCAGTTAAAGTGTTTTATAGCCACCATTATGGAAATAAGCATCTGACACACTTAAAACATACAAATTTATATATAGCCTATCATAGTTCAATTTCCTAATCAAATCTGGAGAAAATTAGTTAATAGTTTCCCGAGATATGACAACAAATATAATTGTTTCATGTGAGGCTAATTTACTAAATGGCAAAGAAATGAGCCTGTAAAGAGAAATTTTATGGTTATAAAAGATACTGCCAGCATAAATAGTTAAGTTTAAATAAGTTTCGTAGATATAACATACTGTTGTAATATGTTTATATGGCCTCCGTTTTGAAAATAAATGTCCGACCCATTCAAACATGTAAATATTTACATTGTGTGCCATAGTGTTGCATGTTTGTCAAATTTGGTGGGACTCTCTATGTTTTATCCGAAAATATAACATTAAATGTTTAATTTTTCATGAGATACTATCAATCAATATGGCTGACGAGAGAGACCATGTGTTGACACATTTGATGTTTTTTATATATAATGCCAGCTTACATAGGAAATGTTGAATTAATTAAATAGTTTAGACGATATTGCATACTAAGACAAAATATCCATATTGAAACTACTTAGAAAATAACTCTCCGACGTACTTCATAAATATCAGTGTATATCTCTGCGCAGTAATATTTGTTTGCAAAATCTGGTCGAAATCAGTGAATTGTTTTCCGAAATCTCATACAAAATCTCTCATTATTCATGTAGCGCTATCTAACAAAATTACTTACAAATGTGGCTATGTGCTGGCATATATTATGTTTGTAAAAACACTTTCCGAATTCAAATTTGGTCCAAATTTGTTTGACGGTATGGTAGAAATACCAAATAACCCTAAAATATTTGTATAAATGCCATTTTTTGAAAATAAGTGCCTAATACATTAAAATTACATATATTTACATAGCCTACCATGGTTTTACTTATATGCCAAATTTGGCGAGGATTGGTTGATTTGTTTTCAAGATATATTATTAATGCTTTATTTTTCATGTAGTGCTGTCTTTCAAAATAGTGGAATAACACAAATATTCATCTCTCAACACACTTATACAATTTTGCACAGCGATCATACAACATTTTGGTTAAAACGGTTCAATGATTTCCGAGATATGGTGACATATCACCCTTAATTTTAAAACGGCCACAATTTCGAAAATAAGCGTCTGGCGTAGCCGAAAACTATAAAAGTTAGTTGCCATTACTTTGTACTATAAGTTTGTCGAGTTTGGTGAAATTCTGTTTGGCGCGTTCAAAAGATTTTAGTGGGTCACACACATATATAAACACACAAAATCACACACACATACACACAAATAGAAACGTGATCTCACAAACACTTCTTTCCTTTGGAAAGTAGGCAAAAAACTAACGATTTATCAACTATTTCAACATGCAAATGTACAGTTAATGTGATGTATTAACCTGTCGGGTATAATTTTTCGACAATGAAATTAGAGGTTTTTATATAGAAGATTTATAACAAACGGGTTAAATTCAGTTAATGTAAGACATGTACATTATTCATATTTCACGATCGGCCGCGCAATTGACGTCAGGAATGGTGTGCCTTATCGCTGTACCTGTTGAACTACATAAGATTGTCCTGGTGTGCTAGTTTTATTTTGTGATTCGTGCTGTTGTGTCGATAGTACCTCTTCAAAGTGTAGTATACCTTGGAGACGAGTTCGACAACGGTTCGAATATTTGGCCATTTTTTAGGGGGCTCGCATAGTAGGACTGCAGCAAGAGAGATAGCCATTAAGGCCTGCTGTGTGCCACATTTGTCGGGCGGATATCACTACTGCATGCTGTTGGCACCTGTGGACAGAAAATACATTTACACACAACATGCAAAATCTGGGAGACCGCCATGAACCACACCGACATGCATCAACATCCACAATTGCAGACATTCAGCGACAGTGATACTCATGCTGCATCACCCTGTGAGTGCCAGTACAGTTGGTAGACGGCTACACGATGCAGAACTACATGGCTCTTTTATAACGACTGCCTCTACCTTAAAATCAACATCGCCACATAATGCAATTGTGTCGTGACCAAAAGCAATAAACCATGCCGAATGGAAGTAGTTATACTTCGTTGATGAGTCCTGTATTTGGCTTGGTGGCAATTACCAACGCATTGGTGTTTGAAGGTTATGTGTGAAGTACCAAGATGAACTGTTTGTTGCCACGCATCACACGTCCAGACTGCCTGGTGGCATGGCATGAAGTGCAATTCCGTACGATGTTCGATCGCTGTCAGCCTTCATAATAGGCAATTTGACAAACTAATGGTAAATTCAATAAGTCCTTCATACAGTGGCCTTGGTGATTGTGAAAGTCCACACCTGAACTCTACTTTAACATGACAATGTTTGTCCTCATACCAATCTGTCCCAAGAATGTGCCTTGAAGGCATGGCAACCTGCATCGCTTAGACAATCCCCGATATAAAATGGGTGGAATGCTATTGGTCGCTCTGTCACGACTCCACCCCTATCATATAATCTGCAGGATTTGCGTGTGAATATTTAAATTGCATGGGATGGATTATCACAGGACATCATTAGGGACCACTACAACCCCAGGCCGAGATGTTTGGCAGAATGTGTTCACAAATATGGCAACCCGGCATCATACTGAGAGATATACATAGGCAGTACAACAAATATTGCTCAGACCAGTCTGAGTTTGTAATAATTTATTGTTCTTGGTGACTTTTGCCGTCATTCCGAACACTATTGTAATCTGATACTTATATAGGGTGCAACTATTTTTTTGATGAAAAGTGTAAATGAGATAAACCTAAAAAACTAATGCTAAATGTTGAAGACTTAAATAAACATGAACCCAAAAATTCGCAAAATCCCGAAAATACCTAAACAATGTCTTAAAATTTTCCAAACATTTATTAAAGAAATACAAAAAAAAAAAAAAAATTCATTTCTAATGTTTGAGAATAAGGGCACGTAGAACTGCAGCTGAAGCCAACCGGTCACCATGTATGTGACATCTCCCGACCATCATATTGGATTTGAGTGGCATTGACCTCACACCCACTACCTCGAACTTGACCTAGAACAAAAAATAATCGCAAAATTCCCAAAAAATAAATTCCAAAAACTTATAGAATATCCAGAAATATTAAAAAATAAAAAAATTGGTAAAAAACCTTTAAAATACATGCAGAAGGTCCAATATTCGATAACAGGTGGAGCGACTAAACTCCCGGGCACAAAGACCATCAGACGACTGACACCACGCCACTATTTATTCATTGTTTAATACTACAAGCACCTCCCCTCCAACCAATAGCTCGAATAATTAATCAGAACGTGTAAACCCCCTCCGTCTCCACCAAACATTTTTATTGGCTCTCTTTTAAATTTTATTTGTATTTACATCATGATATGTCCCCTCACTTCTTCAAATATTTATTTATCAATCTCGCAATCTTTTCATTAATCCTGTAATATTTCCATCAATACATCCATCAATCTCGCAATCTTTCCATCGATCTGCTAATCTTTCAATAAATACTTCCATCAATCTCGCAATCTCATCATCAAGCATTGAATCTTTCGACCATTTTTTGGACAAAATCGTAATGTTTCCATCTATCTTACAATCTTTCGATCAATCTACCAATATTTCGATGAATCTCGCAAACTTTCCACCAATCTTCCAATCTTGCCATCACTCATTCCATCAATCTCGCATTGTTTACATTAATGTTTCAATATTTTCACCGATTTGCAAATATTTGCATTAATCTTTTGATCAATCTCGCAATCTTTGCGTCAATATTCCACTCTTTTCATCAATATTTAGATCAATCTCGCAGTCTTTCCATCAATCTCGCACTCTTTCCATGAATCTTCCAATCCTTTGTCCAATCTTTAGATCAATCTCGTAATATTTCCATAAATCATTCAACTTTTCCATTAATATCTCGATCAATCTCGCTACATTCCCGTCAATCTTTATATCAACCCTGTAATCTTTCCATAAATCTTCCATTAAATAATTTGTTACACCATCAATTCATAATCAATCCATCGTTTTGTCGTCTGTCCTCCATACATATAAAAAACATTTATTCACCAATTATCTACACACATTTGTACTTAACGACTGCATTAATTTTTTGTATGGAGTACAATATCAATGCGTGTTTTATACATAATAATTATTTTTTGATATTCAGTATGAAGATCTGTACTTTAGTAAATTATTGCTCCTAAAACTACTTTAAATTTATGAGGGAATAAAGGATACAACACACATAATAAAGTAAAGCAACAGTTTTCTTAAAAATTATTATTATTTTGCACATTACAATTTTAGAAGGAAGCAGTTCATCATATCATGGAATATAATCTCTGACCTTCATTTCACTAGTGATTGAATATATCTCGTGAATGTGCGAGCAATCTCCACCTTGTTTGAAAACTATTAACTGTTTCCGTTTATTTACAAGATCATTAACATATGCATGTATATATGTATAAACATGGAAATATACAAAATATATATATAATCAATTGTTATATATGTACTTTTATATTTATGTGTAGATACATATATGCCTATATGCAGTTTAAAAGAGAGTATAATTTTCAATTGATGTGTAGTTCTCTGCATGTTTTCCATATATCTTCAAGTCCACAAATGATTGCATATGTGGATTTTCTCAGTGTGTTTCCATATATTTTAATTTAAAAAAATGTTTGGCACAACGCCTTCTCTGGGTATAAGCTAGGCTCTTTGCCGTTTAAACAATCATTATTATAGAAAAAAAATTACCGTTTTAGTTCTGACACCGTAAGGTCGACATCGTTTTGGAAGCATTCTCTCGTCATACATCGAAGATGAATTGCGAAAATAAAGGCTTGCTAGTGACCACAACGAACATGGAGCCGCGACATACATCATTGCTGCTGGATTGACGTCAGTGTATCTTCTACGATCGAGTTTCACCTTCAGTCAAAATGCTCGGCTACATGAGAAATCCACCTGTACAAAGAGTACTTTTCGCATGAGGAAACATTATGACAATGGTCACATGCAGTTTATGCAAGGCGACACATTGAAAAACCTCATAAATATATGCAAGGATTCGTCTTTTGAGGGTTCGCAAGTGTTGCCATCAGTACCTATTGCTACATCGATGGCTACTGATTCCATGGGCGACTATGTTGAGACAGTTAATACTAATGACGGAATGAATGATCTGCATCTATCGTTAGAGACGGTTCTCACGAAATGTATATTTGCAAGACGTTCGTGTGAAGTCGATCAACTTCAAAATAAACGGCCATCAGCTCTAAGTAGAGTAGACTGGGTACGGTTGTGCCATTTTGCATTTGATCGGCCATAGTTTTGTATGTATACCAGTTTGCTAAACGAAAAGTGCTTTTAGGTATAATTTCTACATAACCCTACATATAATTAATTAGAGTTTTATCCCTAAACTTAATGGTTTGCACACAGGAGCAAGTTAAAAAAAAAGGGAAAATGTCACAACCGACCACACCCCAGGGGCCGTTGTGACAGTGCTTGGGGTCAAAAGTGACAGGATTAATAATACTCTGAAATAAGCCACTACAGCATTTATATACATAATATGTTATTATTAAAACCAGTTTTCACATTACAATGAGTCTCAATATTGTTGTTTTACCTAGAAACTAGCATAACTATGCATAATCAAAATATAAAAGAAATGTTAATTAAAATCATAAATATCAAAATTATCTTTGCAACAAAAGAAATAAAATCCCCGTTTTAATCACTTGCAACTAATAAGACACTTTAGCATCTGTAGTTATTATAATCAGTCTTCATTTATCTAAATTGAATAAACCTGTGTTTCTAGATAGAAACTAGCTTTACAGGAACTCTTTAAGATTAAAAATAAAGCATTAATAAACGTAACCTCAAAATCTTTGAAATAAAAACATGACAATGTGTCCTTAAACAAAAAAATAAACATATTTTTATCAACATCTGAACAAGGACATTCGATTAATTTGAAACATTTCTGCTGCTTGTCGCAGTGATACACCTCGTTTTGTTTCAATATATGTATTTTCATATTGAGTAATGTCTTGCCTCCCCCTTTCGATCTTCCGCGAGCGTTGTCTGGGTATATAAAACAATAAAACACAACTCTTACTTATGTCACAACCATACCCACAGTAAATGTTACAACCGTACCCAACGCACTTTTTTTCATAAAAACAAACACCATGCCAAAATGAAATAATCTATGAACAAAGTATTCACTGCTTTTTATTTACTACTGTATATGCTATATAGATAAATAACACTAAATACTCAATCTGTATATATGTAACAACAATTGTCAAAAGAAATCGAACAAAAATACTTACTTTTGACTGTCAAAAACAAATGCTGGTCTCTCCTAGCGTACGCAGCGCGCAGCGGCTGACGCAATACTGTGACACAAGTTCAGACGTGTAAGCCCCTCCCTTCGCCGTCACCACAAATCGCTAATCCGTATACTTTGGCTAATATTTCAACTGTCACTTTCGCACCCTGGCACAACCATACCCAGTCTACCCTACTGATGGTGACTATGCAATTCCTGATACAAAGATAATAAATTTTAAAGTACAATAAAAAAAAAAGATGGTGAAGACGATCATGAAGACAGAATTAATTAATATAGAGTTGATACTGAAGATGATGGCGATTTTCTCGATGATTTGACACATCCGTCCATCAAACTTGCTGCAACGAGCGGCATGAAGAAGACAGAAGACGCTGAGAACACTGGTTACATGTTTCCCGAAGACCCGAATGATGTGGTTGACAGACTAAGAAGATTGATTGCTCTGCAACAAAGTGTAAATTTATCGCACATTAACGAGATATATTCAATCAACCGAAGGTCAGAGATTATATCGCACATTATATTATGAACTGTTTCCTTCTGATATTGTAAAGTGCAAATGATAACTATTTTGATATATATATTGTTATTTAGTATGTCGTATTCTTTCTTCCCCTCATAACTTTAAAGTGGTTTTACGAGCACTCATTTACTAAAGTACAGGTCTACATAAAGAATATTAATAAATATTTTAAATATAAAACATGGATGGATATTGTACTGCATACAAAACATAATGCATTAGTCAAATACAAATATTTGTAGACATTTGGTGAATGGATTTTTTTATATGTATGGATTTGGGACAGATGACAAAATGAAATATTAGTTATGACTTATTGGTTGATCGATATATTGATCGAAATATAGATCGAAAATTTGAGAGACTGATAGAAACATTGATTGAAATATTGTAAGATTGGTGGAAACATTGCGAGATTGATCGACAGATTAATGGAAAAGTTGGATGATTGATGGAAATATCGAAGGATTTATGGGAAGATTGGTCGAGAGATTGGACGAAAGATTATAAGATTGATAGAAATATCGTGAGATTTATACATAGATTAAGGAAAAGATTGGAAGATTGATGGAAATATTGGAGTATTGATGGACAAATTGCGAAATTGAAGGAAATGTTGCGAGATTTATCGAAATATTGATTGAATGATTGGATGATTGATGGGAAGATTGGAAGATTGAAGGAAAGATTTGGAAAATTTATTGAATAATTGGAAAGATGATGGAAAGATTGCGTGATTCATAAATAAAAACATGCTGGTGGGAGGGGAAGTGATGTGATGTAAATCCAAAAACATTTTAGAGGGAGACAATAAAATTGTGTGGTATGGTTGGAGAGGGTATAAAGGACTTGAACTGGGGCATGTAGGGGAGGTGAAGGGGTGTGATGTATTAACCAATGAAAAAATAGTGGCATGGGGTCAGTAGTCTGCTAGTTTTCATGCAAGGAGATAAGTACCTCCACCCATAATCGAACTTTGGACCTCCTGTGTGTAAGTATTTAAATTGTTATTTCCAAAATTTCCCCCAAATTTTAAGTTTATAACTTTTTTACACTTTTTATAATATTTGGAAATTTTTTTAACATTTGGGGGGTGGGAGGGGATTTAACATTGGTTTCGGGTTCAATGTCATCCAAGGTAACAGGCAAGGGGTCATAGTCCTCTAGGTGTGAGTTCAGAGTCAAGATCACTCACATCCAATCTGATGGTTGGGTGACATTACAAAATGGCAGCCGGTCGATTCCTACTCCATCATCCCCCTGTGTCCGAAAATTTAAAAAACTTAACATTCTTAAAGTTGTAAAATGTATACATATTTTTATTTTATTAAATATGTTATTATTTCTTTAAACACTCCGGTGGCCCATAGGAATGTATACAAATACTACGTTTTATTTTTTTGGACAGCGACTTACAAATAAACAAGAAGTGTAGACTAATGTTGTTTTCGCAGGAGTAAAGCTGAAGATATGCTTTATGATTTAATATTTCTCTTAAATGTGCATTTAAATTTAATATGTTTTATTTGTGGTGAAATATATACGGCCGGTTGTAGCAAGACAAAATATGTGGATTCGGTAAGAACATTATGGACTTTACTACATTTTTTTATACGAAGCTTACAATTATGTGCAAACACAGAATTTTTTGTGTTCATTAAATACAAAACAGAAAAATCGGAATTTTAAAATTTAATAAAAAGTTTTTACTGCAATAATGTTAGTAGAAGAACAAGTTCGTTTTGGCGCATTGGCATCTGGTGTCGGAGATAGGAGCTGTTCATGCTCTGCCATTCCGGTCTCCCAGCAGCCATTATGTCCACTATGTTGGATGTCGGTGACATTGACATTGACTTTAAATCATGACCTCAGTGACCTTTGACTTTGAAAACCCAACATTTCCAAACAAATTAACAAAAAAATTAAAAAGTTTATTTAAAAATGTATTATTAGTAATTACTAAAAATTATTAAGAATTTTATTGTTAAAGCTTATTATTAAATAATTTTGTTTTAAAAAAACTTACATTTACAGAGGTTCCATCTCCAGCACCATGCTTAGCAGATGCTTGATGCTCGCCACAAATTGATATTGGCGGTTTTGTCGGCAGGTCTCCAATCCCACCATACTCACCTATTCTCATTCTATCGTATGCAGCCATTTTAGGTCTATCAGCCATCTTGCCCGCCATATTGGATGTCGGTTGCAGTGGCCTTAACCCCTGTGACATTTGACCTTGAACCCAAATGTTAGCAAAAAAATTTCCCAAAAATTCCAAAAATCCAAAATCGCCTGATATTTATAAAAAAAATATTTAAACATTTATTAAAACAAATATAAAGTTAAAATGTTTAATTTTAGGCCTTAGAGGGGACGAGGGAATGGAACCGACCAGCCACCATGTTATGATATTATGCAAATGCCATGTAGGGCCTAGGAGACCTTGACCTATGACTTTACTTATAACTGCGACCTTGGATGATCTTGAAAAACAAAAATTTACGAAAAATGGAAAAAATTTAATAAATTCATAAAAGTCAGCTATGCATATTACATTACTGACTATTACCGCTGTATTGCATCCATCCAGGTGACCTTGATATTTAACATTGAAAATATCAAAAATCCCAAAAAATTCAAAATATTAAAAACATCCCAAAAAGCTTTAAACATTACTTAAAAATTTATTTAAAAATTATTGCTCAAAATATTATTATTTAAATTTTTATTTAAAATTAACTTACATTTCCGAAGGTCCCCCAGCCCCATGCCAAACAGACGTTTGACCATCACCACTAATTGCTATTGGCTGTTTTGTTGGCAGGTCTCTACTACCACCACCACCACCCTAACCTATATTCATTCTATCGTATGCAGCCATCTTGGAATTTTCGTTTGCCATTTGTTTATACATTGCTGGAGGACGCGTTCTGGTATTTCACATGTATTCTTTTACATCCCCTAGGTGATGCTAGTGTATTAGTAATTGATATCGCCAGCAGGCGAGATGTCGATTTAGCCACCAATTGGTAGCCATATCTTATTTAATATTAAAGTATGGGTGGCGCAGTTGGCGCCCTCCATGTTGGATTCTATTTACATCATAAAGGTGGCATTAATTTCACTATTCAGCCACTAGGCGAGCTGATATCACTCATATTTATAGACATAGGAAAAATGTGTAATTTTTGTTCCTATTTAAAAAAAAAATTATCAGCCATATGTTTGATGCGGGGCTTTGACAACCTGCATAATTTACAAAATATAAATTTTTTATTAAAAAATTTAGATGCTCAATTAAAATTTTTTTAAAAATTTAATTATATAAGTATACATATAGTACAATGGTACATTACACAATACTTTTAAATTAAATTATTTTATTTCTGCACATGTAAAATTATAATTTAATTCTAACAAATTACATATCATGAAATAAAACACAATTTTAATCACAGGCATTTTTTAAATTTAATTATTTCATTACAGTCGCTCATGCCATCAAAAAAAGATAAAAAAATTTGAAATCTATATGTATCTCAATATATGTAACTATGCAACTTTGTTGTAGGTTATGCTATTGTGTGCATCTCGCTATACACTCTCGTGTTGTCCTTTTGCGAAATTATTGTGACATTTATTACACCGACTCACTCTGTAGGGCGGGTTATGTAGGTAACTACACATTTGAGGCACGATCATCTACAGATGGTACAGCACCATTGACTTCTTCAGCTGTGACGCCTACGAAATCTTCGATATTTGCTTTCGGCCACAATGTATGGCAATATGAGAGCTTCAATTTTTCCAAAGATCCCTGTTGCAAGTCATATTTGTGTGACAGGCATGGTTAGCTTTTCAGCCCTAGATACCATTTATTAAGACAAGCAAATACCTCTAAGGCTATCTACATATGTCATCAATACTTCGGTACCAGGTTTGCTGCAAGCAGGTCTCTTGTGACTTTGGTACATGTCCTCAAAAGTGTAGTTACCTACATAACCCACCCTGCACAGTGCGTCGGTATAATAAATGCCACGATATTTTCGCACAAGGACAACAAGAGTGTGAGTAGCGAGATGCATAAAAGGCTGTAACCTTCAAAAAAGTTGCATATTTGAAATGCATATATATTGAAAAATATTGTAAATATTTTTCAGGGCATGAGCGACTGTAATAAATGAATTGTAAAAAAAAAATGCCTATGAATAAAATTGTGTTTTATTTCATGTTTTCCTAAACTGAAAGAATATAATTATGTTATAAAGTACCATTGTACTATATGTAGAATTATATAATTAAATGATTTTATTAAATTGAGCAAATTTAATTTTTAATAAGAAATATATATTTAATAAAGTATGCAGGTAGTCAAAGTCCCGCATCATGCCTGTAGGTATACTGTTGACTGAAAAAATATAAAAAAAGGATAAAAATTACAGATATTTCCTAGGTCTATAAATATGATTGCCGTCAATTCACCTGGCGGCTGAATTGAGAAATTAACGCCACCTATGTGTTGAAAATATAATAGAACATGGAGGGCGCTGAAAGCGCAGCCTATACTTTAAAAACATAAAAAAAATATGGCTGTCACCTGGTGGCTAAATCAACAACTCGCCTGGTGACGATATCGATTATTAATACACTAGCATCACCTAGGTGATGTAAAAGTAAACATATGAAATCTAATATGGCGTCCTCCAGCAATGTATAAAAAAATGACAAACTAAAAACCAAGATGGCTGCATACGATGGAATGGGTATTGGTGAGGGGTGTTGGGGGTGAAGACCTGCCGTCGGAATAGCCAATGGCAATTAGTGGTAGGGGTGAGTCGTCTGCTGGGCGTTGGGCGGGGAGACATCCGGAAATGTAAATTTTTAAATTATTTTTTATAATAAATATTTTAATAATAAATTCTTTAATAATAATTTCGTACTATTTTTAATAATAATTCTTAAATAATTCTTTTGCATTTTTTTAAATTTATATATCGTTCGAATTTTTTTAGGATATTTATGGATATTTTGTTTTTTTTTTAATTTCAAGGTAAAAGGTCTCCGGGGTCAAGGTGAAAGGTCAATTTAAAGGTTGCAAACATCCAGCATGGCAGACAATATGGCCGCCGGGGGACCAGAATGACAAAGCATGAACAGCTCCGATGCCCCACGCCCTTGCGCTAAACTTCACAAAATCCTACTACTGATGTAAATTAAGTTATTTGTATTAGGCACGAGAATATTCTTGTTTATTCGCATACAAAGTTTATAAGTTATATCACTTGGTATTATTAGGGATATTCTAGTCTTCAAGTTGTGTGACTCTAGACACGAATGTAGAAAATATTAGGCTGGGCAAATATGCCTAAGCAAAATTTAAGTTATTTCATGCAGTTCACATAACCTATCTGCTACAAAATAAGCTTTATGTACTCTGTGCCAAGGAGTATGTGTTAAACAATTTATTGGCGTTTATACAACCCCCCCCCCCCNTATATATATATATCAATGATGGCAAGAGAAATTCAATTCTTCTTCAATTTTATTGTACTCCATCAACAGTCCTCTACTTGCGTAGCTAAAATTGCAGGTAGACTTTATGAAGTACAATTCCTTGCCTAATTTATAAGGTCAACCACACCGTGTAAATAGCAACATAATGGTGTTTTAAAATATGTAAATTATCCACGTTTTAAACTTTTTGATAACTTACGAGTAGCCTATAACTGTTGGAAATACCATTTTAATAATATTTTTAGGTCCGGAAAATTTTTGTGTATTATTGAATTTACAGTTATGTGTTTGATGCATATTTCAAATATTCACGTTTAAAATGTGCTGGTCTTGTCAGTGTCCATTTAAGGGGCTTTAAAACTATTAATCATAAGCTAACAAATAATATTCAAACTACAAGGAATGCTTAAAAATAAATGTTTAGCACAGTTGAGTTTATTTATGATTATAATTCCTAAAGCAACATGCTCAGCACTTAATTTGACTCTTAAAAACCCCAACAGTTAATACCAAGAATCCACATATTACTATCATTTTTCCTGCGCATAGCATCTGCCATAACCACAAACACTGTTGTTATAGGCTTGCAATAAAGCTAGTAATCACCAATGGTAAGTTCTACAAATTTAAATACATTAAAATTCAGTATGTGTTGTGACGAAGGCCCGTGACATTAATAGA
This sequence comes from Clitarchus hookeri, assembly GCA_002778355.1. Lineage (NCBI taxonomy): Eukaryota > Metazoa > Arthropoda > Insecta > Phasmatodea > Phasmatidae > Clitarchus > Clitarchus hookeri. The sequence continues at coordinate 318,487 of NQII01000637.1, forward strand.
TTTTCTGGATCAGGGCAATGCATTCGCTTTGTGTTCCTGTAACAACTATTTCTGGTGTTTGTACGCTCACAATAAGAATGTAATGTATTAAAAACTTAATTTTTTTGTATATACACCAAAATTATTGCACAATTTAAAAAATATGTTACGAGTAATCGTTGTAGAATATTAGAAATTCAGACTTTGGATGTACAATGTAGCAAACCTAACAATCCTAAATACATCTAGGAATTTGATTGAATCAGAGATGTCTAAAATTTAAGGTTTTTGTGTCCACGCCAGGAGTTTGTTTTCAATGGGTTACAAATTGCTAGATGATGATAATTTATCCTATTACAGCATACTGCATATGAATACTAACAGTAAATTGGTATTCATAGATAAAGTAAACTTTTCATAAAATAAATATATTTGTAAGTGTAGCACTTTAATTTAATTGCAGTCTTCTGTAGAATTAGAATGCAGCAACTCATTCGATAAGTGCCTAGATTACTTTTATTATTCAACCTAAAAAAGACAATTCATAAAAAAAAAATACATGGATAGAACTGAATAGTAAGTTTTATAATCTTAATCATTAATGCCAAACTCGTTATGCAAGAATAACACGTAAATGTTGCAACATACGTGGCAGTGCTAACAATATCGTAGTTTAAAATACACCTCACTATGAGTTTCTTAAAATACACCTTGCAATGGGTTTCTATGCTAGTAACTGTAAGTTTAATATTGTTATGCAATATACTTTGGCACAACTACCAAAATTAAAATCTACCACCTTAACATTTACAGCTCAATTGTAGGTCTATTAAAGTTTGCATGTTATGATCAGAGTAAAAGTATTACTCAAGTGTTTGGTATCATTAGGGTGAAGATGCACAAATGAAGTCGTTTACATTAACTGATTCATTCAATGAAGTGTATATAACTCACATGGCAATTCACACATACTTGGCGTATCATATTTGTTGTTAATAAAATCAGTGAGATGTATGTATTATGTTTCGGTACTCGTATACTTACATTGTAAAATAATTATACAAACAAAATAATTGATTGTGTCTTAAGGAAAATAGAAAGTTTGACATTTTATATGTTTTCAATTGCTCGAAAGCTAGCTAAATGTAATTTATTTATCACATAAAAACTCAAAATTAAATAATTTACGTTAAAAATTATTCAGAATTTCAGGAAAAATGGGAAATAGTGGTACAAATCTATAAGGTTACTTAATAAAATGCTGGGCTTGCAAATAAGCGTTTTATCTTGTTTTTAATTGCTCCTTACAAAAACAATGCATTTAACAGATTAAAATATGCATATTGTAAAAGCTTAAATTAAAAATACAGCATAAGTTGTTTACTACGTTACTGGCGGATAACATGTCAGAAAGATTATATTCTCGTTGCCTAATGCCCAGTTTATAAACTTCAGAAGAAACGTAATCATGCAAGTATCGCAAAGACGCGAACAGTCGAACGCACGTATTTAAAAGATACAGTTTATAAACCACGCATGAAGTAAGTATGTAACGCAAAAGTTGGTTAACCCTAAAATTTTGCGTTTTGCTTGCTTTTTGCACCTTCTTAATTAGCAGTGATCGATTGCAATATCGTTTTTTAAAACTCCAACATAAAGATAAGATTTTCAGTTATTATTATTTTATTTGCTTGTACAGTGAGTTTCTGCCTACTGCGCCGGATCTTTAAGAAAGTGTTCAAATGTATGTGAGAAAAGTTACGTTATATATAAAATTACGCGTATGTTGTGCGCGAGAGTGTTCCCGTGTATTTAGTGTGATGTGGAGTGTTTCGTGGTTTAAATATGTTAGTGATTGGACCACATCACACTTAACACTGAATAGCACTATTTCCACAACACATACAACAATGTTCTATTTGCTACGAAGAGAGATATTTTTATAAAACACTCAGAAATGATAATACACTCTTACTACAAAAACAATAAAAACCAGCAGAGAACTATTTATGGGGAATTTAATTTAACTTGAATTTTGCAGAAAACAGAAAGAAAAATAATATTGGTTCATTTGGTAGAATTACAACTCTGAAAAAACTGGCGTGTGACACTCACACACGCAGTATAAAATCATTTGTCTGAGATGGAATTATAAAAACATTAAAGTTCCCTCGTTGCAAATAACCAAATTAGTCAGTAAAGATGAAGACTCAAAATTATTATAATAGTTCTCAGGTATTTGTAGGCAAAGCAAAAAAAAAAAAAAGGGTTTGACACGTTAAAATAAATTTGAGTTCACAATTGAAGTTGCTGAAGGAATGGCAGAAGACAAAAAAAATGATCGCAATTAGTAATTTATCTGCTCTTTAACGATGTCAGTATTTACCTAACTGGCTTGTGTTTATGCACCGTTGAAAATGAAGACAGCCTCCAGTCTTAGTTTAATATCAGTGTAGAATTACAAATCATAATAATCTTGACACTTCCAATGATTTTGAAAACTTTTTTGCGTAGGGACGCAAATTTTTTTCACGAACCATTTAATAACGACAAAACTATAACTCTTTTTAAATGAACATGTAGTTAATGGGGCTAGTGTCGCGCGCTACGGGTTGTTATGGAAACAGGACTCAATAGGATTGTTCAGAAATCTAAGTAACTGGCCGCGTTCACAAATAAACAACACTTAGATAAATGTCTGAGAATACGTAAATTATATTAACTAGTATTTTAATAAAGTTGCTTTAAAAAGTAATAATCAAATACAAGTTCGTTATAACCTCAATACGTAACACTAATTTTATGCGTTAAATCATACATAAAGAGTATGGTTACGTATTAAAATATTTTTGTTTTTCGGTATTGCTGAGAACATTTTATAGTGTTCCTAGAAATTTGTTATTGAAGTACTCAAAAAATATATGGCAGTAAATTAACAAAGCTAAAAATGTTAAATATATAAATACTACACAAATATATTTGAAAAAGAAAAAAACGTGTTCATTAAAAAGAATTATGGAAATCAAATTTTGTACGTGTTTCGTATCTTCATTTTGCATTGTTGATAACGTCTTTCATCGTGTGATGTTTATAAGCGATCGTAATTTTCTTGCTTTGCAACGTTGCGTATTATGCTTCTTGCGTAGTTTAAAATTCCGGCCTAAGAAACTTGTGTAATAACAAGTTGTTCGTCCGTCTTTTTGTAGTTTTAATTACGTATATATGTAAATTTTATTTATAGACAAGGAAACACCTTTTCCTAATTATCTATCTGTGGTGTTATAAAAGGTTTTTTCGGTTTTTGGTTTTGCTGTGCTCTGTATATGTACGGTTTTTTTTAGTCTTATGATCGACATGGGACACAGTCCAGTCATACGAACATAATAACAAGAATTAGAAATTGCTACAGTTGGTTTGCTCAATGTTTATATTTGGTTAATGTAAAAGACTTTGTCGTATTAATTAGTTTTCCTACTTTTATTAGACAATTAAAAGGAGACACGATTTGTTATTATTATAACTTTAAACTGTTTTTTTTATTCGACTCCCACAGAATCCCATATAAGGTCTATTACGTTTACACTCGTATGGGTGCGCAGTGACGTGCGCCAAAGTGAAGCAATCGAAATTTTCATCAAGCAGGCCTGTATTTTCTTTCGGCAATGGCCCTAATTAATGTTTTCCAGCAGTGTACCTATCTACATACGTGATGTAACCCTTCTGCCAACGCTGCTTATTAAGTTTAATAAATCGACATGTTTTATTTAAAAATTATTATAAAATGTATTTATAATTATTTTTTCTTTTTTTCATGTAAAAAATATGGTTTAAATAATTTGCTAACGACGCATATGTTATGTAGAATAAATACATCATTCTTTACAAAAGTATCATTATCAAAGGAAATAAGCTTAACCAGTGGTTAAAGCATATGTAGACTTCGGCAGGATTATAATAACCTATCATATTTAGCCTATTTAAGGAAGTAAAGGGGGCTTAAGAGATCAATTTCCTATCTGGGTGTGAATGTGTGTCTGCGTGTGTGACTCCCCTTTCAATTTTTGAATGTAAAAACCAAATTTCTCCAGACTCGGTACACATACAGCACTTATTAAGGAAACCTGACTTTTATTGTTTCCAATCACGCTGGACACTTACATTCAAAATGGCGGCAATTTATATATTTTAAATGATATATCATATTTTGGAAACCATTTGACCTTTTTTTAACCAAATTTTGGATGCACGCTGGAACATCGAGTAATTATTTAATTTCAACACGGAAATTGTTGTTGGCCTACCATTTTGGAAGGTAACGCCAAATGAAATGATTTTGATTTTGCACTATATCTCGAAAACTATCAAGCCAATTCTCACCCAATTTAGCACATAAGGCCAGTTAAACCTAGGTGTTTCAACTTGATAAAGGTTCTTATTTTCAAAATTATTTTAATTTTATTTGGTATACCTACCATACCATTTAACCAATTACGACCAAATTTTGTATGCTAAAAGTGTATATTACAAACATATGTATGCCAACACATATCCACTTTTGTCAGCTATTTTGTAAAAGAGTGCCACATGAATAAATACAGTTTTTATGGTAAATCTCATTAATAAATTATTACCGATTCCTAAAAATGTTGTAAAACAATTAGTTCTCCAGCAGCCTAAGTATACAAGTATGTTTTAATTGTGTCAGATATATATTTTCAAAATGGTGGACAAATAAACATTTTAACTTAGAACTGTATATCGTCAACACTATTTAATCAATTTCAAGGTATTTTTTATGCGGACAGTAGATATTACAACGCTCAAATGTATCTACACTAAGCATATTTGGTCCGCCATTTTGTAAGATTTTCCATACGAATAAACTGAATTTTTTAAATTTCATATCTTGTGAAACAATTGAAAAGATTCCTACAAAATATGCAAAAAAAAAATACTGCGAAATATGGTGAAAACTGGTATATTTTAAAGTCAAAAGCTTAATTTTAAAATGGCATAATTATAGCCGTTTAAATTGTGCATGCTTTACTGTCGAAACCATGGTATCAGTTACAACTTCAATTTGTATGCAGAAAATATACATTAAAAATTCAAATGCATCTACACAGAGCTTCTTTTGTCTTCTATTTTGTAAGATATGCCATATGAAAAAGTAAAGTTTTTATGCAATATCTCATGTAACAATTTACCGATTCCTACCTAATTTGCCAAACAATAAGTACTGCAGCAGTTGGTGTAAACTGATTTCTTTTAAGAAGATCAGGCACCTATTTTGAAAATGGCGGCTGTAAAAATTTTTAAGCTTATTATTTTTATTAACGAAACAATATCTAACATCATTTTGTATACTGGCAGTACCTATTACAAACAGCAAATTAGTCAATACAGAGCCTCATTTCTCTTCAATTTTGTAAGATAACCCCACTAAATATTAAAGGTTTTCATGCCATATATCGGGAAACAATCAATGCTTTCTTTCCAAATTTGGCAAAGAAGTTTTTCTGTGGTAGGCCATAACCATATATGTAATTTTTAAATGTGATAAACACTTATTTTCAGAATGGCGGCTATTAAATAATTATAGGTCAGAGTACCATATCTACGTAACTATATAATTAATTTTAACTTAACTTGGTATAGTGGCAGTATATTTTCATCGAATTTGCTGTTACATAACTTTTTTGTCCTACATTCATGTAGATCGTCACATGAAAAAGATGGATGTTTTATGCTATAAATAGAGGACGAATCAACCGATTCCCATTAAATGTTACCTCCAAGTAGTGCTAACTTATGGTATGATAACTGACATAATTCAGATGCGGCAGTTATGTTTTAAATGGCGTTAATATTAAAAACATTTGTATGTTTGTAGCTATGAAACCGTCCAACAATATTCAACCAAATTTTGTACACTAACAGAATTAAATATAAGCACAAATTATGCTCACAGAAATCTAATGATTCCAACACCGCCATTGAACTGTTGATGACTGGAAACACGTTGACTGGTCTGACGAGTCTCGTTTCCAATTGTATCGGGTGGATGGGCGTTTATGGGTATGGAGACATCCTCATGAATTCATGGACCCTACATGTCAACAGGGGACTGTTCAAACTGGTGGAGGCTCTGTCATTGTATGGGGCGTGTGCAGTTGGCGTGAAATGGGACATCTTATACGTCTAGATACGACTCTGACAGGTGACAGATACGTTAGCATCCTGTCCGATCACCTGCACCGATTCATGTCCATTGTGCATTACGACGGACGTGGACAATTCCAGCAGGACAATGTGACACACCACACGTCAAGAGTTACTACCGAGTGGCTCCAGGAATACTCTTCTGACTTTAGAAACTACCTTTGGCCACCTAAATCACCAGACATGATTATAATTGAGCATATCTGGGATGCCTTCCCACGTGCTGTTCAGAAGAGATATCCACCGTCTCGCACTCCTATGGATTTGTGGCAATGCCAACTATAATGATTTAAGCAGCTCAGTTACTTAGTTTCAAAGAGAATGACTTTCAAATATTTTAGCTAAGTAAACACAATCATGCGAAACATTAAACTGATTAAATCCGTAATAAAGTTTTTTGCACGCTAGCTTATGATACGTGGTTTTCTCCGTTCGAGTCTCTGGGAAGGCATATGAGTATTTGTAAATTGTCATACTACTGTTGCATATGTTTCTGGTTTCATTTTTAATGTTATTGATATAGGCCATTCATGGTTTATTCGGATGTTTTAAAACTAACCTTTGAATAATCACCCTAGGAGTAACATGACATCCTGTTTTTTAAATAACCTATGTACCACAAATATACACTGAAGAGCCAAAAAAAACTGGTATAGACGTGCGTATGCAAATAAAAGAGGTATGGAAACAATCAGAGGAACGCGATGCGGTCGGCAGCTAGATCGGTTACTGCTACTACAATGGCAGGTTATCAAGATTTAAGTGAGTTTGAAAGTGGTTTTATAGTCAGCCACCGATATGTGGGACAAAGCATCTCCGAGGTAGCGATAACATTCGGATGTTCGCGTACGACCATTTCACGAGGGTACCGTGATTTGTGTACTGCCCTGCAGGATTCATGTTGTGAATTGCCTCCTGCATGCCTTCAGACATTAGTTGAGTCCATGCCACGTCGCCTTGGGCACTTCTGCGTGCTCGGGGGGGCCCTACTTGATATAAACAGGGGTACCAGTTTTTTTTGGCTCTTTAGTGTATAACACTGTGATTAACTTTAAAGTTTTGTATTCTTGAATAAATGAAACTTCACTTTGTATATTCTATATCTTGTAATATTTATTTCGTATTCCATATGAATTATAAACAGTGACAGCAGCGATGTGTTGGCAATGATATGTAGGAAATAGTTCACAGATAAAATTTTTGTAACCTAGTTTGTTGGTATGCAATTTGTAAACTAAACGCTGCCTCTTGATATATATAATATTTTAGGTAGCACTGAAGGAATCATATTTAATTGCTACAGTTAAAAATATCCGCGCAACTTACGATGTGTAGCCCCTAGTGATATGGTGTTTTTTTTCGTCCTAGGGCAAAGTTACAACATCGTTTTATATAAACAGATATGACTTTCAAAAAAATTAACTTCGTCAGAAAAACAGCTTACGGTAAATGTATAAATTTAACACGTTCAATATTTGTAATCACACACGGGCACACCGTAACTTAAAGGCAACAATACTCTTTCACCCACAGCGGTCTTATGAAGCACGTTACAGCATATTTATTCCTGCTGTGGAAAAAAAATTTGTCACAACATCGTAAGTTGCCTAGGTAGATAAAAAAAAAAAAAGCACGTGCACAAACTTGATATGGTAATTTTAAGTATTTTTCACAAAAAAAAATATATTAACGCTTTTTTCAGCAATACGCCATGTTACTCCGCCAGTCGCCACTTCTGGCAACTTCGGATCTGTATGACTTTTAAAGATTCCGACCACGCAGAACACTTAGTTTCAAAATGGCGGTTATTTTAATATTTATTCTGATGTCATATCTCAGGAACCATTGAACGGGAATAAAACCAAATGTTGTGCATTGACAGCATATCGTGTAAGTATTTAATTTTGAGAAATATATTGTTGTTGGTCTGCCAATTTGAAAAATAGCATCAAATGTAAAAAAAAAAGCTTTTAAATTATATCTTGAAATATACTGAAACAATTCTTACTAAATTTAGCACATAAGTAAAACTATCATAGGCCAAGTAAAATTGATTAGTTACTTGTTTTCAAAATTGCAGCCATACAAATATTTTAGGTTTATTTGGTTTATTTACCATACCATTTTACCTATTTCGACCAAAGTTTGTATGCTGAAAGTATAAATTGCAAGCGTCATATATGCAAACACAAAGCCATTTTTGAAAACCTATTTGTAAGATAGCAACACAAAATAAAAAGGTATGTGTCATATCTCGGGAAAAAATTGACAAATGCCTACCATATTTGGCAAATATGTAGTACTGTGGCAGATGATGTAAAATGGTATGTTTTAAGCATGTAGCACAATTGTTTTCAAAATGGCGGCCATATAGCCATCTCAGATCAGAATTCCAACTTAACTTGGTATGCAGGCAGTAGATATTACAACCATAAACTCCGTCTGCACCAATAAATTTTTATCCTGCATTGTGCAACATAGTGCTACACGAATAAATGAAGTTTTTGTCATATTTCGGGAAACAATTAATCGATTCCAACAAAATTTGGCAATCAAATAATTATGCGACATATAGTGGAAATTGGTAGTTATGTTTTAAATATGTCAGACACTTATTTTCAAAACGACGATCATGTAAATATTCAGCAACCCCTATCATTCAAACTTTAGACTGACTACATTCAAATTAGATTATACGAATCTGATCCCAAAAAGAAGTTGATTGTATAGAACGAGGTTTTCTGGGTTCGAGTTCCGGATAAGGCACATGTGTATTTGTAATTGCCTCACTGCTGTTGCATATGTTTCTGGTTTTATCTGTAATTATATTTTGCTTTCAACGAGACGTCAAGTCCTACCCACCATCCTAGTGTTTAAGAACTTTATTAAAAACCAATTGCACGTATGTAGAAAAAAGTGTGTTTATAAGTTATATAATTAAAGTATTAGTTTAATTCACAGTAAAATTATATAGATAGTACAACGGGGAACAACAACACCATCTATATTTTATTGCAATTTCCGTACCAATTGCTTAATCGACATGTTTATAAAATCAATGTATCCAAAAAAAAACATTTTTAAATAAAATATTTAAAATATCACTGCAGGTTTCAGTCTGAATCTGTATTATGGACATATGTAATCTTTTTGTTGATGTGTATTACAATTTTTTTTCTATAATCAAAATTCTATAAGACTTAACAAAATAAATTAAAATTTTCATAACAAAATATTTTTGTAGTAAATATATAGAAACAAAAAAAAGTATAAAATTGGTTTTGCAAGTAACAGACGATACATAAAAAACCTAATAAACAGACATAGTTAATTTATCACTCAAATTTTTAAAATTAAATTCACAAGCATAAATTGCAAACGATCATCATCCGTCACTGCCACAAGCTTCTGCCAAACATTACTGGAAAAAATACCTTTAAAATAATCTTAATTGCCATAATCATCCGGTTATTATCTTCTGCAACCTAATTTCAATACCAGACTGAAAAATTTATTTCGAAATATGATATTAGGCTGACATGTAGAAGAATAAGCAAGACATGAATTGCCGAAAATAGCAGAGCCCTGCATAGGTCACACATGTCGTAGGGTAACAGCATTGACAAATGACACAAGCAATCGCATTAACATTCGACTGGCTCTCCATTTAATTGTTGTCGCACTGTAGACTTGATTTCTGTTATATCGTTGGCTTGTCGACTTCTGACTCGGAAACAACTGGCTCGGCATACGCAGGACCGACGATGGCAAAACTGTCAACGACCTCTGCAAGAAGGTCCACTCATTTAAAAAAAAATGGGTCACCCTGAATCTGCTATCGTAGGGGCACGTAAATGGGTACAGGCACAGGACATGGCGTGTACACACACAAAATCAAAATATTGTACCACACCAAGCATGTACTGCAAGGGACCAACACTTGCAAGACGCAATCAATATGGTGTTTAACCACCCGAACCATGGAGACAGGTGGTTATGCGGTCGGGCAGGGACGCATACAGATGCCGGATGTTCTCTTGAGGAAGATTCTGCCACAGTCTGCGAAACTGACTCTCCAAATCCTTTTTACTTGTCGCTGGCTGAAGTTGCCTTCTAATCTGGTGCCAAATGTTCTCGATGGGCCAGAGGTCTGGGTACCTTGCTGACCAAGCAAGCATTTTGAAATCACAAATGCAGGCCAGAAATACACGTGTTCTGTTAGGCCGAGCATTATCCTGATTGAAAATGGGGTTGTCAAGCTGCACCTGGAAGGGAGCGCATTTGGTAGCATAATTTCCTGGAAGTATTGTCGCGCTTTCAGAGTTCCATCAGTCACCACCAGTGGTGTGCAGGAATCGTATGAAATTGCACCCCAAAACATGAGACCACTCGTTGGGGCAGTGTGCCACTGTACTTTGAAGCGTGAATCACAGCACTAGCCAGGATGTCTCCAGACTCTAATTCGACAAACTTCTGTATCCAGACAGAACAGTGATTCGTCGATGATAATCACTCGTCGCTAATCCGCAAGCTGCCATGCTTCGCGTTCCCGGTAGAAAGAAGGTAATGTGTACTTGGCGAAACTTAGGTCGTAATGGGCTGGGACGACAGATCCGATTCTGCTAGCCATCTGTGTACATCTGCTTATCCCCAGCTGCCGCGACATGTCCCTGGATGGTGCGCATCTACGCCCGTGGAATGCTTACAGCCTGTCACACGATGAAACAATCCTCCCTGCTGGTGGTCCGCCGGGTTCGACTTGAGCATACTTGACAGATGTGTGTTCCATCCGTTTCCCACTGCCTCCAACACCGACTCATAAGGAAGGAGGAACGGTTCAGGTGACGAAACATGCACCGAAACATCGAAACTGCCTCTCGGAGGCCTACAACGTGGACTCTCTCAAACTCATCTAACTGGGCATAAGCTTGTCGAATGCGCCATCGGAGCATGCTGTGTTCATTGAACTTGGCTCTGTGACTCTCACAGCTCTCACTGCTGCTAAGGGCTTATTTGTTCTCTTGCATCTATGAATGTTGGAGGCACACACATATGCCCCTAGTGGCACGTCCACGCAAGCACACTCCATTAAATGCAAATGGGATACATATCAGTCTATAACGATACTGCGTGGCAACCTTCATTGTACTGACGCGATTCGTTCATTGTGATCATTACTTTTGTAAGTGAGTATATTTCGATGGACAGCAGCGACGTTGGCGATGCACTGCCTGTTTTACCATGGAACCAATGCCACATACATTAGAAGTTGCAACATCGTTGGTCCTTGAATTTTTCCATGAGCACATGGTACCGATGGTGCACTCTCTGGTGTCCTGTCTTCTGGCACGAGGTTTCACAGACGTCGATAGGGTATGGTAAAATAGGTTCCTTGCAGTTCATGGCCAGAGCATTTTTGCATGAAACTGAAGGCTATATTTTCGATGCTGGTGGAAATAACTCTTTTGGGCGCATCTAAAAGACAGCACACTTTCGACGACCGAAACAGTGTACCAGATGCTTGACCGACTCAAATCATGAAATTGAAATTTCGAAAATCTCCAGTGCTGCATGCCACTGCCATCGCCACTTCCCATGGATGTGTACAGATGGTTTGTATTTCAGAGGTGGTATTCAAGGGTAAAAATACCAGATGTCACAAATGCATAATTGTGAAATTTTTACATTACCGTCATAGTCTGGCAGCCAACTTATGTTGTGGAGGCACTCCAACTTCTATGTAAACACTGGAAGAATGGCTGTCATACCTTAATGCTCATAGTGTATCGGTTGATTTCATGGCTAGTTCTTGACGTATGAATCCCAGCTTATACACAACTGGTACAACAGCCATCACTTCCTCCTTGAGCAGGTAAATTTACATTCGAACTGTCGCAGGCCTGCTGATATCACCCGTTTATTTTAATGGGCTCCCAAAACAGAAAGCATTCTTACTCAGTTTACACATCGATGATTTCCAACCCTACTTTACACATTTTACAGAAACATTTCTTTTTCTCGTGCTCTGATATGTAAATTAGGGTCTCTGGGTACTGCAGCAGTAAATCGTAAAGAACATTTCACAATTGATTGTGTATTTTGCCTCTGTCCCATTCCAGACTATGGCAGTGCTTTGTCAGGTAGTCGCTTTCCCTTCTCTTTGCGTTCAAGACATTTCACCGGTCTGAAGGATCTCAATCGTGTTTTGCCATCATCTCCGTAGGTCATAGCAACCTTCCTTTGCGTGAAACCATTTTTCTATGGAACACTTACAAACAAAAGTACATATTGGCACTGATTTTGCACGAAGGCTACTTAACATTTACTGTGTTTGAATGATCATATTTAAGTTTTATCGGCAGTAATCCTAACAGAATCTCAATAAATTGACACGTAGGTTTTAAAAAGTGAGCCAGTCATAAAGTATCTGAGAAAGCCGAAGTGTGTGCTAGCTCATTTCTGTAAATTCTGAAAACAATCCTACAATTGGTTTATGTTCAAACAGATATACTCGTCGCTTTTAAATATATAGAAAAACTTGGCAATGACACACGTACCAAAATTTAGATGAAACGGGAATAAGGGGATGGGGGATCAAAGCCACGAAGCTCTCCATGCTCTGTCATTCCGGTCGGCCTGTGTCCATATTGTCAGCCATGTTAGATGTCGATGACCTTGACCTTTGACTTTGATTCAAGTTAACTTAACATAAAAAATACACTGAATAAACAAAAGTAAATTAAAAAATTTTAATGTAAAATATTTATTTTAAAAATTTATAAAAAATTGTTATTAAAAATTATTTTAAAAACTTATATTCCAGAGATCCCCCAACACTACGACCAGCAGACTACTGGCTTCACCAAAATTTGGGATGCTCGCTTTTCGAGGCCAAAACAGTATAAGCTATACTGATATTATTTAAAACAGAAAATATTAAATTATAAATTATTTACTTTTAATATGTAACGAAATTTTACATAGAGTATTGTGGGAACATGCAAAAATCTCTCATTCAGTTACTGCATTTCCAGTCTTCTCTCTTGAAGTCTAAATATTATATAGTGTCAGAATATATAAATGATTCATTATCTCGACTCTTAAGTAGGTATAAGTATACTGGTCAGAATTTTTTAATATATGTATATATGTGCAATGCAAACCCTTTATACGATTAGCAACCACCTGCCCATGACGTGTTATAATCGTGGTATGGATCAGCATATAACAACACATTTATAGACATATTTGGAAGTAATTGAAATACCAATAGTGGTAGGCCCTTGAGAATTGGAATGTACGAGAGTGATAAACAGTCTTATCTCCAGTGCTCATCTTGAATATCATCCCATCAATATTTCGCAATATTTCCATCAATCCGCACCACAATAATCACCACACACACACCAATCAGCAATATATATGCACCACAATCAGAACTACACACCCACCACAATCAGTACCATAATCACTCATCTACACACCAATTAACACACTAATCCACACCAATTCAAACACTAATCCACACCAATTCACACACCAATCCAATTACCAATTCACAACCCGATCCACACACCAATACACAACAATCGACACACCAATCAATCCACATATCAATCCACAGCAACAACAGTATTTCATACACCAATCCACACCAATCCTCACAATACATATACCAATCCTCACCAATCCACACACAAATCCTCAACAATCCACACACAAAATCTCAACAATCCAAACACCAATTCTCAACAATCCACAAACCAACCCACATGCGTATTTACAGCCCAATCTACGCCAATCCACACACAAATCCACAATAATCCTAATACACAACAATCCATATCCACAAACCAATCATCACAATTCCATACACCAATCCACACCAATCCTCAACAATCCACCCCAATACTCAGTCGATTGCTCATAGCACGACTTTAAAGTTATGAAGGACAAAAGATACAGCACGAAAAAACACTATTCTATTATTTTAAAATTATTATGCTTATTTTTGCATATTACAATATCAAAAGAAAGCAGTTCATCACATCATGCAATATAATCCCAATCCTTCAAAATCGATGATTGAAGATATCTCAACAACGTGTTCGGCATCCCTGCGTTTTAGAAGGTCAATTAAATATCTGAGTCTATGAAAAAGTTCATTCGGGTCTTCGGGCAATATGTAGCCAGTATTCTCAGCGTATTTTGCCTTCTTCATGTCACTTGTTGCAGCACACGTGGTGGAGAAGTATGTCATTGCATCGAGAAAATCGCCATTGTCTTCAGCAATATCAATGTCTTCATGTTCATTTTCATCAGTGCTCTCGTCATGGTTATCTTTACATCCTGTTTTGTATTCTACGTTAAATTTGGTATTCTCTGTAGCAAGATTGTATGGTATTCGGTTTTTAGATTCAACCAACATTTATTTCAAAGTTTGTTGACTTCACGCGAAAGTTTTTCAAGTTTATATTCCTCACAAACCGACTCTGCTGCACTCATTCCATCTCTAGCATTAACTGTCTCATCATAATCGCCTGTTGAATCAGTACCCCCTTGCAAATCTAGGTGCATTCTTTCAATATATCGCCTTGCATAAACAGCATGGGACCAATGTCGTTATGCTTCATCGCGCGAAAAGGACTCTTTGTAAAGGCCGTTCTCTAATGCCAATGAGTATTTTGAACATAGCTGAAAACTCGATCGCAAAATCGGCACTGATGACAACCAAATAGCGATAATTCAGGTCGCTTCTCTATGAACGTAGAGGTCAAGTGCGGGCCTTTGTATTCACAATTAATCTTCGCGGTATAACGAAAGAATGCTTCCAAATCGATGTTCACCTCGCGGTGGCAGAACAACAACTGTAATTTGCTATATAAATGTTATTCTTTTTACAGTAAAGAGCCTAGATTGTGCCCACTAAAGGATCTCTGCCATACAATTTTTATGTAAAAATATGGGAGAACTCTGAGAAATGCCACATACACGTACACTCCAGAAAACCATGCAAATATTTACATAACAATGGTATTTATTTGGCTTGTAGTCATAGCAATATATAAATACATTAATATAAAACAAATTATTTTATTCATAATAATGTATATTCCTATCTTATATTTATGTGTTTATATATGTATATAAACACATATATGATGGTATGCGTGATTTTTCTGAATGTGCAAAAGTATGTAAGATTTCTCATAGTGCTCCAATTTTTTTTACATATAAAGTGTATGGCAAAAGGCTTTTAGCCGTCACATGCTAGGCTATTTACTGTAAAAAGAATCGCATTTATATAGCGAAATGACAGTTGTCGTTCTGACACCATAATGTGAACATCGATTTTGAAGCGCTCTCTCACCATACTACGAAGGTTAATTGTGAATACGAAAGGCTGCCTTTGACCTCAACAGTCATACGGCCGCGACCTGCATCATCGCTATTTGGTTGTCGTAAGTGCCGATTCTGCGATAGATTTTTCATCTTTTGTAAAAATGCTCGTTGGCATGATAGATCGGCTTGTACAAAGAGTCCTTTCGTGCGATGAAGCATTACGACATTGGTCCTATGCAGTTTATGCAAGCCAATTCATTCAAAGAACGTACCGAGATCGGCAAGGAATCGTCTACTGGAAGTCAGCAAGTGTTGCCGCCAATATCTCCTAATTCATCGTCGGGGGACTGATTCTACAGGCGATTATGATGTGACAGTTAATGCTAAAGGCAATGAGTGCAGTTGCATCGTTTTGTGTGGAACGTACACTTGCAAGACTTTCGCGTGAAGTCGACGAACTTCAAAATAAATGTCGATTGGTTCTAAATACCGACAACAATACAACCTTGCTACAGAGAAAATCAAGTTTAACGTAGAATACAAAACCGGAGTTGAGGAGGACCATGAAGACAGCACTGATGAAAATGAACATGATGACATTGATAGTGCTGATGACGATGGCGATTTTCTCGATGCACTGACACACTCCTCCACCACATTTGCTGTAACAAGCGATATGAAGAAGGCAAAAGACGCTGAGATTACTGGCTACCTATTTCCCGAAGACCCGAAGGAACTTGTTGATAGACCCAGACACTTTATTGACCTTCAAAAACGTGGAATCACTCACGCTTTGTTGAGATATATTCAATCGTCTATGAACTAAAAGATCGGGGTTATATTGCATGATGTGAAGAACTGCTTTCTTTTGATATTGTAATGTGAAAAATTAATCACAATATTCTTAACATAATATGTGTTTTAATTTTTTTTGCTGTATACTCATACCTTTGAAGTAGCGCTATGAGCACCTGAGCATTAAAAAACGATTCGAATACAGAATATGAATAAAGACTTAGTATAAAAATGCATCGATAGTGAATTGTAAACAAAACATTAATCCTATCTACACATACAAATTAGGAGACATTTGGCGAACGAATGTATTTTATACATATGGGTGGGGATAAACCGAAGGATTGATTGAAGGACCGATAAAATGACTCGGATTGGTCTAAGGATTGGGATTCATCGAAACATTTGTGTGGATTGCGGAGGATTGGTGTGGATTGGTTTTTATTGGTGTGGATTGTTGTGGATTAGTGTTTATTGGTGTGGATTTGTTTGGGGATTGGTGAAGATTTATTTGTGGATTAGTGTGTGGATTGGCATGTGGACTGATGTGTGATTGTTTGGGATTGGTGTGGACTGGTGTTTAGATTTGTGTGTATATTGTTTAGGACTTGTGTGGACTAACGTGTGGAATTGGTGTGGATTGGTGAGGATTGTTGGGGATTGGTGTGGATTAGTGTGTGGATTTGTGAGGATTGGTGTGTGGATTGGCATGTGGATTGGTGTGTGGATTGTTGAGGATTGGTGTGGATTGTAGTGGATGTGGAATTGTGTGTAGATTGGCGTGAATTGGTGTGGACTGGTGTGTGGATTGGTGATAGTGGTGCCGATCGTGGTGTGTGTGGTGCTGATTGTGGTGCATGTGCTGATTGTGGTGTGTGGTGCTTATTGTGGTGCAGCGTGATGGAAATATATCTAAATTTTGATGGATTTATTTTTTTAGGAAGAGCAGGGGGGATAAAACAGTTTATCACACTTGTGCATTCCAAGTCCCAAGGGCCTAGCACTATTGGTATTTCAATTAACGCCACGTATGTCTATAAAAGTATTGTTATAGGCTGACCCATACCGTGCAAATAACATGACTTGGGCAGGCGGTTGCTACTCGTATGAAGGGCATCCATTGCTCAGATATACATATTTAAAAAAAAATCTGATTTGGATACTTACACCTATGTAACCATCAAGACAATGAATAATTTACATATTCTGACATCATATAATAATTTGACTTCAAGAGAGGAGACTGGAAATGTAGTACTAATACAAAAATTTAATCGGATAAGAAATTCAGATTATCGATTCAACACATCCTGTGCCCATTAAACCAATATGGCTACCAACTCTCTGGCCTCGAAAAGTGAGCCTGCCAAATCCTGGTGTGTTCAGTCATCTGCTGGCCGTCATACTGGGAGGACCTCCGAAATCGTAAGTTTTTAAATAATAATTTTTATAATAATTCTTATGTAATTTTTACACATTTTGAAATAAAATTTTACATAGGTTTTTAATTTTCAAAATAATTTTTTTTTTTTTTTTTTTTGCATTTTGTGAGATAAGGGTTATTGGGGTCATGGCCAAAGGTCAAAGTCATCGACTTCTAAAATGGCTGACAAGATGTACACTGGGCGACTGTGAGGATCGGTCGTTTCGGGAGCTTAGTCGAGTCGCTGCACCAGTCATCGAACCCCAGATTTCTCGTGTGTGAACATCTTTAAATAATATTTTTTTATAATTTAAAAAAAAATTCAAAATTTTGTTTTCCTTATAATTTTCTTTAGATTTTCTTGGGAATTTTGCAATTTTTGGGATTAAAGGTCATCCAAGGTCGCAGACACGGAGTCAAGGCCATGGTCACAGGTCATGGTCATCCAGCCGATCGGAATGACAGAGAATGAACAGCTCCGAGGCTCCGGTCCCCCATCCCCTTATGCCCTACTCATCTAAATTAACATAACAGGGTTGAGTATCAGTGCCTGAGTGTTACATAATATGTATTGGTTTTTATGTATAGATCTGATATGCAAGCAGGTGCAAAACATTAGCAAAATCCACAATCTTATTCGCATATTGGTGGAGTTCGCTTTTCCCAAATATTTTCACATTTTATATTTTACAAATGTGGAACAGCGAACGACTCGTAAATACGTTGCGCAGCCACACAATGATGATGATGTGCCTTGCTTTCTTTGTAGTGAAACAGTATTTTACCATTCAGTTGATTCACTGGTTGCAGGAAAGACAAGGTATGTCTCGAGACTCTACAACCTGAACATCACAGGGATGTTTTTGCGAATTTACATGTTATTCACTGCCTTGATACCTACAATGGGCTCAGTTGTGAGGCTAAATCCATTCCATGTACTAGAGCTTCAATTCAATGAATTCCAGGTTTCTTTCTGTATTCAGATATGATGGTATTTGTGTAGGTAATCGCTAGAAATCTTCCTTCGAATTAATAATTTTTCTTGCTCTATTCGCCAAATTTGAGCAGTTCTTCCAGAGGAATGCAGACCTTGAGATTGTCTTCTGTACAGGAACATTTTATTCATCTTCTATTCCCTAACTGGGGATTCTAGCAGCAGATTGCTTGTTAGACATGAACGAGATTTAGATTTTATCATCGTTTTTTTGTCGTACATTTTTATCTGGTCCACCTTGACAACACGAAGAAAACATGTAATATGATCGATCAGACGTAGAATAACTTTGCTTCGTATTTTTGCCAATATATTGTTGGATTCAACGTCTTTACCAAATCACCCATGAATAGCAGTAAAGACTGGGAATCCCCATCAACTACATGCAGCTGCGAGATGCAACTAACTTAAGTGCAAGGTCATGATGCTGGAATTAGTTATCTATTTCATTCAGACCTTGTCTAGATGATACTTTATGCTCGGGTGAACAATGGCTTCAAATTCATGTTGGCTGTCATCGATATGCATGATAGCAAATTCGCCTTGGCCAATCTAGTAAAAATGAAGTATTTGGTCGTTGTCGTGATGGGCAAGCATTTTGCACGAAGGTCACATCGTGACTAATCTGCAAACACATATGGGCAAGGAATTCTATAATGCAAAATTCAGATGATTGTTAAAGTGATATAACATAAATCATTACAATTTTTACAACAATATCAAGGGAATCGTTGTCAATATATTAAATGAAATAATAAATGCCTCGATATGAATGCATTAAATGACGAGCAGAAGCTACAAGTAGCTAGACACTTTGTCCAAAATCGTTCATAATCATAACCCTACACTGATCTCTGCCATGCACGTAAGGCCCGAAAACGCGAAGGACTGCTCCTTGCTTCGAACTAAGTATTCCAACCCGAATATGATGGAAACTCCCGCAAGTGTAAATCCATCATCGGTGATCTGCGCACAAATCCAAACAGGAAACTGTATACGAAAATTTGTTTCGCTGTGAAATGGAACATCAAACTATTTGAGGCATATACAGAACTATGCAATAAGGATCTAATATCTCGAAGATTTGGACAACATACCTGTTCACGACGATATCTATGCCGAGGAGATTCAGCCTAAGAAGTAATCTGGACATGTATTTGGTGAAGTTTCTGCAATGACGAAACTGGTGTTCTATGTTAAATTGTAGCGCTACTATTCATTAGTCACCAATGCATACATCGAGAGGTGAACTCGTTAAAGAGAGAGAGAGAGAGAGAGAGAGTTTGGCAGGAGATTGTACATAATATACATATACGTGTGTCATTTTTCAAAGCTTCATGAATTTGTTCGTCTAATAGTAGTTAAAATATACGGAATACAAAGAAAAATATAAACACACTTGTTTATGTTTTGTCACTGGGTTTTAAAATGACTCATTATTATATACAAATAAAAACTAATTATCTAATAAAATATAACAGGTAGAAAAAATTCTTATGCATTCCATCATATTCTACCAATTATGAAACCACATTAAATATAATGATTGAATTCAGTCAACTGTAATTTTCAGATAAAAATTATCCAATTAATATTAATTTACACCGAAGAGCCAAAAAAACTGGTACACCTGCCTAATATCGTCTAGCACCCCTCCCCCAGCCACGAGCGCGTAGAAGTTCCGCAAGACCACATGGCATGGACTCAAATAATATCTGAAGGTATGCAGGAGGCAAATCACACCATGAATCCTGCAGGGAAGTCCACAAATCTCATCTGCGCCAATTTGAGAAAGAGTTGCACGTCTGTCATGATTAATGATTCTCGTCAGTCGTCGTTTGTCCCGTTCTTTCACGATCTTTTTCCGGCCATAGTAATGTCGAAGATGTGATGTTTTACCGGATTCCCGATATTCAAGGTACCCTCGTGAAATGGTCGTACGGGAACATCCAAATGTTATCGCTACCTCGGAGATGCTATGTCCCATTACTCATGCGCTAACTATAATACCACGTTCAAACTCACTTAAATCTTGATAACCTGCCATTGTAGCAGCAGTAACCGATCTAGCTGCCGACCGCATCGCGTTACTTTGATTGGTTCCATATGTCTGTTATTTGCATACGCACGCCTATACCAGTTTTTTTGCTCTTCAGTGTATATGCACATAAAATCAAAAGGCGAGACTTTTTTAGGGCTCCACACCACATTGCGTACAATTTCATTTTCAATTATATTTAAATCGGACGACATTGGTACTATAATGAAATTTAAATTTTCAAAAATAAATGATTATAAATGTTGCAATGAAAATGTATTTTACAAGGCTCTACCATTCTCTACATACAGATTCCCGATTAATATATATTTGATTTAATATATCCAATACAGGTTATTTTTATAGATTGTATGCATGTAATATATCTTAAGCATAGTTACAGTAAAGTTTACATCGCTGATGTTTTGTACTTATGTTCACTTCACAATGAAAATAAATTTTTAAAAACACTTATACTGTAACTGAAATTTAGTACATTTTTAAAAATTTAATATGCATGATTCCCAGAAGTTCTTCTCCATATATTTTTATGCAACGGTAAACTGTCGCATAAAAAATAATATTTTAAAACAGATTAAGATTAAGTATTACAAATTCTGCATAACCCACGCTGGTTAACATGGCTGTCACAATACTCAACATGGCAAACGTTTAACAAAAATTAAGAGTAATAATGCCCAACTAATTTGCCCTTACTTCCACATTCTTATATCGTGTACCAGAATCAATCATATTACACTACTCTAAGTTAATATTTTAAACATATTTATAACCGTGAAAATATTCTTCTGACGCATATCATCACCTGTAACTAGGGGCGTCTGTTTTTTGCAAAAAGGAGGTTTCAGGACAAGTTGTGTTTCCGGTAATTTATCATTTTTATGTGTAACTTGTTAAAACGAGTAGATTATTTGTAATTTTACACTTACGTTCATAGAAATTCTAAGATAACTACAAGTATTTATTAAATACATGCGATCTAGCGGTAGAGAGGAGAACTACTTGGAGCTCCATTTGTGTATTCGAAGGGAAAACTTAACTCCCGCTAATGGAATACGCTGGATTTTGCTTATAACTACGTATTCTACATCTGATATCAATTGTTGTCTATATTTTGGAGATAACTTTTATAACTCTGTTCAGCTACCAAGTTACAAAACTACACATACACAATATGTGAATTATCATGGCGCAGTTGTAAAATAACTTAATAATCGGTGGAAAAATTTACACTAATTGTGTATTTACAATTGTACAGTGAATCTGTGATATTTACTTTTGTGTAGCAAAAAAAGACACGTAAACTGTGGTGATTTTACAATTGCGATGTCTCTGTGAATTTACTTTACGTGGACAACAAATACACATATGTTGCAGTTTATTTTCTGTTACATAGAAATTTTTAATTTTACACTCTTCTGTGCAAAATTAGTTGTCTAGTGTACATGTAATTTGACTTATTTGTAGGATAAATTTATTTGGACGTAGAGAAAAAACAAGACATGTTAAGGTGTACAATTACACCGACATTAGTGGAGACACTGCTGCCACATATGTTTTGTGTAAAATTGAATTTTTTTTAAACTGGAGGCAAACAAAAAAATTCAAAAAGATTTTTCTTATTAGAAAAAGTTAGACAATTTTAACTAATTTGTTTCTTACCTCTTCTTTAATTGATATTAACCAAATTAAGGAACAAAATGTTTACTGTAAAATGGTTACATTTATAAAGATACTACTAGGTTTTACCCGCGGCTTCGCTCGCGTTGTTATAGTAACAAACTTATAGGGAAAAATAACGGCATTTGTTAGTAGACAGACACTGATCATAAACACAGAACAAAGCACTTACAATGTCATTTTTTTTGTGCTAGAAACGCTCTTTTACATAGCCATTGGTCGTCATTTATATTACTTTGTAGGTCTGGGTAAACGCTAGCAATCAGTTCCGTATAACTCTACACCAAATAACTAAAATCCCCCGTTAGTGACATACAGCCCTCGGCATCTGTTTCTAACCACCCATCTTCAATTTGTAATAGTGTATCAGCATAATGTCCTGTATCAACGTCATTGTAGAGGTGCACTCTCATATTTTTCGTCAAGCTGAATTTCTTGACATTTGCGCATAAGCTTGACGACTTGAGACAGGCTTTGATTTCATCTGCAGGTGTGCCCTTCTTAATCACCGGTAGAGTTTGGCGGAAGTCACCAGACAGCAATACAACCATTTCTCCCATAATGTCTGTATTGTTTCTTATATCTTGTAGAGTTCGGTTTAGGACCTCTATGGTTTTTTTTTGTGTGAAATTGTGCTTTCGTCCCACACTAACAACTTACATCGACGCAGCATTGTACCCCGAACGCTATTTTTACTAACGTTTTGAAAGACTTGATTTCGTTTGCGAGGCATTATTTATTTAACAGACTATGAAAAACTAAACCATAAAAACAGTAGAATAAGTTAAAAAAAAAAAAAAAACCAAACAAACAAATCCAATTCAAAGTGCAAATCAGTACCAAAGGTCAATCCAGTCTAACAAATTGAACAATATTAGAATATTCCTAAACAACAAAACCAAAACGAAAAGCGAATCAAAGGAGACCAAAAGCAAATGCAGTCAATTGAAACCATTTGAACGCTATCTATTGTCATTTTTTAAAACTACATTTGGTATATCGTTAACATAGAATGAATAAAGGAAATTTCCTATTGAGTAAATGTTTTGAGATATTTTCTCGCGATAAAAAGTTGCCAATATCACCTTTCATCCTTCCAACTATTTCTCTGCAAGAAATTACGTCGATCTGTTCCTCGGTAGGATGTTTTATCGGGGTAAAAAGTATCCTATGTCACTTACCGGTCTTCCAACTATGTCTGTGCAAAAAATCACGTCGATCCGTTGCTCTGTTGCGACGTGAAAGGATAAAAAAAACACACTTTCGCATTAATAACATTAGTATAGATTAGTTAGGATAACAAATATTACATTATTTTTAACATTTGTTAAAATACGGATGTTTAATCAAACTGTTGTTTTCCTCTTCCATGCGTGGGGACAACTTAAGAATTAAATGAAAATTTTCTTTCGAACTTTAAGTTTGTGAACGAAGATCTTGTGTCGCTACATGGAGACGGTGGCTCGCGTACTTCATCTCCGGTTGCAGTTAAGGGTTTGATGCATTGCAGGAGTATTAATGTTACCGGTCACAGGATAATTATAACGTCGTTAAGGATATGTTATCGTCCCCAGTAACGATTGGGTGAGCAAGGGGTGGAATGAGTTTGGTAGAAGTTGGAAAATTCACAGTCGCCCTATGACCGCACATCTTGTTTCTGCAAGCTGATCGTAATTTCAGCAGCCTCGCACAAGCTGTAGCTATGTCGTGTTGCTGTCAATGTACACCACAACGCTTATTACTGTAAAGTATGAATAACATTATTTACGTATTGGAGCGGTGAATTAGAAAGAGTAATTATCACAGGAAAAATGTGTACGTAATGCCTGACAATTCCTTTATATCCTCTCAATATTTTATCATTTATGAAGAAAATTTAAAAACAATTTCTAACGTTTTTAAAACAAGCGTTTTTACCAACGACTTAACCTAAAAAAAAATTACAACACATTTTAACTACAGAAAAAATTTAACATTGTAATAAAAATAATTAACTATATACGTGGAAGTCGTACATTTATAGTATGTGTAGGAACATTTAGCTGAAAATATATATTGAACAATGCGTACTCTAATAAGCAGGTACATATTTAATTTTATTCTAATGTACTTTTTGTTTTGTTGTAATATTTTTGAAATTTTATTTTATTCGGCTAAAGCAAATTAGCGGTTAAAAATATAACAAAATATGCCATATTGAAATTATGTTTTAGAATTTTTCAGCTAATCTACATTAAAGCTTTACCATACAGCTGAGACCTCATAACATTTTGAACAGACTAATGCAATGTTATTTATTCATTGTATTGGTTATATATATTAGTAAACACATGTTTTATAAATTTGACGTGTTTTTACCGTACGAAATATAGATTAATTTAGAATATGCAGAAAACATGAATTGTGCTCTGACGACCCATCACGTAAGCTTTATAGACAAATTCAGTGTACAAATTAAAACTGAACTATCATTTACAAGATCATTTATCTTGTGAATTTTTTTACTGTGGAAGTTTATTAATAGATTATTTCAAATTGTCATGTTATAAATAACGTAACTCAGTAATATACTAACAAGCGTAAATTTCATCAGTGATATCCTATGTGAAACACATAATTTTGACGTGACAACGTCTTATAATTCGATAGAGCCGGCTGCACGCACGAAAAAACATGACTCATGCGGCGTTACCTCGCTCTGAGGCGTTCCATGTAAGGCTTGAAGTGCAAGCGAGAGCGCGGAACGAGCGAAAAAACATTCATCAAATTCATGAAAGACATGTTTAATGTCGATTGTGCATCAGACGTTAATAACTCAACAACACTAGGAGGCACCACCATCGATTTGACTTTTTCAAGACACATTAAACTCGAAACACTCCCTTTCATTTCCTACTTTTCCTATCATCGTCCTATTCTCAACAGAATAACACAGATTGTAAGAAATTAAATATTACACATGTTTAAAAGTTGTAAAACAATTGCTCAACGCACATTTATACTTGTAAAAACTATTAAATGGAAAAAAAAAAATTGACATAATTGTATTTATGCGTACAAATAAATCTCACTTGATCAATTTCATTGTGATTTCCAATTACCTCCTTCTCTATATACATACAAATCTATTAAACAAATGAAATTAAAATTTTCTTTTGAAAAATGCTACCATTCCATCAGTATTTTCTTAAGACGTTGTCACGTTCAACTATCGTCAGTAAACCGACTTTACAGACAACCAATTTTTTTAAATTTCAAATCGACCTAGAAATATTAAGAAGAAATTATCGATATAATTAATGAACCTACTTTCCTACATTATGCAAATAATTTTCATGAAGTTCTTAAAGGTTAGATGGTTTGTGGGTCTTAACGTCCCGTAGATAGCGATATCATTTGATGTGCAACCAGTAACAAATGCAGTACTAGTAACACAATTACAAAAACATGCGTGCACTATCTGGGACTGAAACGTAAAAGGAATCATGCCGTAAGCTAGCGTGCAACCAACTACATTACAGAGGTAGGATTCAGAGCATCAACTTTGGTAGCAATCAGTCTAAAGATTATGTAGACTGGGTTTACCAGTTTCAAATATTTACAGTGGCATTATTAAAAAAAAAAAAAAAGCGTGTGAGTCACTTAAATCTTTCACGTTTACATGGCCTACCAAGAACTACTTGTGGGCAGAATTTTGTGGAAATAGGCTGACTGGTTCAGGAGATATGGCATCCAAGTTTATGTTTCGCATTTGGCACTAAAGCAAAAATGACTTAACACACGCATATCTCATGCTTCTAATAGATACTGCCAGTATAAATATTTAATTGAAATGTTTAATATTATTTAATATAGGTATTTAATTTGTATTTATATGTATTTTATTTATATTGCACCATTTTGAAATAAAATGCTTGACAACTTTAATTGAAATTGGATAAATTATTTAGTAGAAATGATTAAGTTATCTAAACTATTTATATGTCTGCCATACTGTAAATAAAGCCAAACGCAATTAAAACACAGCCTACTGTAGCATTAATTGTGTGAAAATTGAGGTGGTAATAGGTTGATTGGTCCTGGACGTATTACATAAAAGCTCAAATTACTCATGTGGTGCTATCTTCATTACTAAATTCTATGTTTGTCATATATACTGCTACAAACTATAGTAAGTTGAAATTTTTTGGGACATAATGCATAATTACATTCATTTACACAGATCTTACACTGAAGAGCCAAAATAATTGGTACACATGCCCATTATCGTGTAGGGCCCCCGCGATCACGCAGAAGTGCTCCAAGACGACGTGGCATGGACTCGTCTAATGTCTGAAGGTATGGAGGAGGCAATTCTCACCATGTATCCTGCAGGGCAGTGTACAAATACATAGGAGTGCGAGACGGTGGACATCTCTTCTGAACAGCACGTTGCAAGGATTCCCAGATATGCTCAATAATGTTCATGTCTGGTGATTTAGGTGGCCAATGTAAGTGTCTAAAGTCAGAAGAGTGTTCCTGGAGCCACTCGGTAGCAACTCTCGACGTGTGGGGTGTCGCATTGTCCTGCTGGAATTGTCCACGTCCGTCGGAATGCACAATGGACATGAATAGGTGCAGGTGATCGGACAGAATGCTAACGTATTTGTCACCCCTCAGAGTCGTATCTAGACGTATCAGGAGTCCCATTTCACGCCAACTACATACGCCCCATACCATGGCAGAGCCTCCACCAGCATGAACAGTCCCCTGTTGACTTGCAGGGTCCATGGATTCATGAAGATGTCTCCATACCCGTACACGTCCATCCACCCGATACAATTGGAAACGAGACTCATCAGACCAGGCAACGTGTATCCAGTCATCAACAGTCCCATGGCGGTGTTGGCGGGCCAAGGCTAGACGTAAAGCTTTGTGTCGTGCAGTCAACAACGGTACACGAGTTGGCCTTCGGCTCCGAAAGCCCATATCATGATGGTCCGTTGAATAGTTCGCACGCTGGCATTTGGTGATGCCCCAGCATTGAAATCTGCGCCAATTTGAGAAAGGGTTGCACATCTGTCACGTTTAATGATTATCATCAGTCGTCGTATGTCTCGTTTGTTCACGATCTTTTTCCGGCCACAGCGATGTCGAATATTTGATGTTTTACCGGATTCCCGATATTCACGGTGCACACGTGAAATGGTCGTAAGGGAAAATCCAAATTTATCGCTACCCCGGAGATGCTATGTCCCATCTCTCGTGCGCCGATTATAACACAACGTTCAAACTCACTTAAATCATGATAACCTGCCATTCTAGAATCAGTAACCGATCTAGCAACCTTACCAGACGCTTGTTGTCTTATATAGGTGCTGCCGATCCCATCGCGTTAATCTGATTGGTTCCTTACCTCTGTTATTTGCATACGCACGCCTATACCAGTTATTTTGGATCTCCAGTGTATTATGAAAATATGTGAGTACCCCCATAAGTCACATATATTTATTTGGGCTTTTAAGTATAACTTTCCCCCTGAATTTTGTGGGATAAATATATTGTTTCCGGAGATAAGACACAATAGCTTAATTTTTATTGTGGTGGTATTATGCAGAATGATGGACAAATGAGTGTATATATGTAGGATTGTTGAACGCGATTTTATTCTATATAAAATAATTAAATTACATGTACGTTCAACATAGTAAAGAAACAAAGAAGTCACAAGATAAACATGTGATAACAACATAGACAAATGAAGGGAAGGTTGCAGCGAGGTTGAAGAGCGTCTATGGAGCAGTGTAGTCAACCTTTACACCTCCCCCCTTGAAGTCGGTTGCCACAGGGAACAAGGAAGCAGTTTTCCGGAATGGAAGAAATTGGAAATCTTCTTTTTCTTTCCTCAAGTAACTTCATAGAATATCAGTGAGATATGCTTGATGATTGGATAGGGTCCGAACCGAACTGGATCTAACTTATTACGATTCAGCCTATTTCCATTTTCGATATAGACTAAATCGCCAACATTGAAGGTGTGCTGTCGTCGATTCTTATCTACACATTTCTTATTTATTTGAAAACTCTTCATAGAATTCCGGAGAGCTGTTTTGCGGTTTTCTTCAAGAGATGTTTGGTAGTCTTCTTGAAGGGGCGATATCGTGGACTTCTTTCCCAGTAGTAAGTATGATGGTGCAAAGTGTGTGTAGCTATGAATGGTATCATTGTTCTCGTTGATAAACTCCTGTGCCATGGTTGGCCAGGCTTTATGGTTATCATTGTTAATTTTACACCGGAGGCGATTTAGTAATGTTTGGTGAAATCGCTCATTAAGCCAGTTTGCTTCGGCATGATCAATGCATGTAAAGACGATTTGTATTCCTGTTTTTTTTTTAATAGTTTTTGAAGTCAGTAGAATTGATGCCAGTATATTGATCGGTTATAAGGATTGAGATAGTATTTTGTTGGGCGATTGGATTAATAAAATTTATAAAATCTTGGGCATTCGGACCCTTTGTAGTGGAGATCCACGCATATCTGGTGAAATGATCCACCAGGATATGCATGTATCGTTTGGTGGATCGGTTTCTAGCAAAGCATCCGACACTATCGAGTGACATTATTTGAGAAGGCTCTGTAGCAGGGCCTAGTTGTGAGAGTGGGCCGATAGCACGACTACGACGAACTTAGTTTTCAATACAAATCTTACAGATTTTATAAAAGGTATGTATAGCTTTGTATAGACCCTTGAAGTAATAATGTGGTCTGATGGTTACAATCATCTGAGGTGGACCGATGTGACCATAATGTTTATGAACAAGTTCAAATATTTTATTTCCTAAGTGGCAGAAACAAAAAAATTATTAATTTTTTTCTTAACTGCTTGAGTATGATGCCTTGTTTATACTCTATCTGCTTAACAGCTTTCAACTCAGAAA
Organism: Clitarchus hookeri; assembly: GCA_002778355.1. Lineage (NCBI taxonomy): Eukaryota > Metazoa > Arthropoda > Insecta > Phasmatodea > Phasmatidae > Clitarchus > Clitarchus hookeri. The sequence continues at coordinate 347,898 of NQII01000637.1, forward strand.
GATGATCTGTTTGGTATTTTATTATAGTGGATATATCTATTAAATTTACAACTTGGATCGCATCTTTATTCTCGAAGTATCCAAGGTTTGTATTTCTTGAAAGGAGATCAGCCAGAATATGTTCTTTTCCCTTTTTATATATAATATTAAAGTCAAATTGAGGTAAATAAAGAATTAGGGCTCGAAGGATTTCATCAAATTTGGCTTTTATTTATAAATTCTCTAACGGTTTGTGATCACTGCAGACCGTAAAGTGACATCCAATTAAGTAGTACTGCAAAAACTTTATTGAATCCTTAATAGCCTTTCATTCGAGATTAATAATGTCTAAACGAGTTTCACTATTTGATAGCTTGCGAGAGAAATAAGCAACAGGATGTAGTATTCTGTCTTCATAGGGTTGTCTGAGTGTTGCGCCGATACCTTTGTAGTTGGCATCTGTCACTATGAAGACGGGTTTTTAAATATCTTAGATTGCCAGGATCGGTTTAGAATATAAATAATCCTTAATCAACATGAAGGTCTGTTCACAGTCATAAGAACATTCAAATTTGACATATTTCTTCAGAAGTTAATGTAGGGGTTCTAGTTTTTGCGTACTATTTTCTATATATCTCAAGTAGAAGTTTTTAGAACCCAGAATACTCCGCACACCACTATTATCAGAAGGTCTTTAAAGATTTTTAATAGAGACTAAATTTCCTTGTGCTGGAGAAACTGTGTTCTCGAAATAGTGTTTCCAAGGTACTTGACTTATTTGGCTGCGAACAAACATTTAATTAGTTTTTATTTGAAGCCTTCAGAGTAGATAACGTGTAAAAATTTGTAATATGATTGAGATGGTCCTCCCAGGTTTGGGAGATAGTTGGTAGTTAATAGTTGGTAGTTGGTAGTTCCAGAATGTTTTCCTTTCCCTACAATTCAATATGTGATCTACAAAGTTGTAAATTGTGAATATTTTACAGTATTATATATTAATTCTGCCTTTTGGTGCATCACACTTAAAGTACAAGATCAAAAAAAAAGAACTTATTTTATCACTAAGTATAGAAAGTTCATGTTAAAAGTTCTTCCCTTTGGTTTAAAGAACGCTCCAGCCACATTCCAGAGGATATTGTGAAATATAGTCAGAAGAAATAATTTGGATGACTTCGCCATCAATTACATCGATTATATCTTCATTTTCTTCCTTCGTCTCTCTTGTATGCTAACGTTACAGGAGACGCAAATGGAGAATCAGATTCTTCGATGATGTCGGCTTGTAGTAATTTCTTAATCTGAGTTCTTATTTCTGTATCGTCAGGGATTGAACATTTGTATGGGCGAGAGGTGACGTATTCGTCCTTAAGAAGGTTTATCTCAGCATCTTATGATCGCACTTTGCCTATATAAATTTATCTTTTGCAAACAAATGCCAAAATTTTTCAATTATTTGTAAAATGGTTAGTTTCTTCTCATAATTCTGAATATGTTGTTAGTCAGCTTCAAATTCGTCTGTATTTAAATTATCATAAAAATGTACTTTAATATATCTATCCTAATCTTTGGTATCGTCTGGAGTCTGCATCCGATCATTATTTGATCGGTCTTCCTGTAGATATATTGCGTTCTCGCTATTTATGCGTTGAAAAATTCTTAGATTCTCATTTTGAATCTACTTCAATTTATGAATAGCATCGATACCTTCCAATACGAAGCATAATTGTAGTCCGGGCTGAAGGGAAATCAAGTCCGCTGATTGTTTTTAGTACACCTTTTTGTTGTATTAATTTCAACTTAAGCAAATCAGCCATTCGTTCAGTAATTAGTATTATATTTGATCCGCTACCATAAACACCTTTGGTTTTTAAATTGTCGTTAATAACGACGTTTAATTTTATCAGCAGATCTAATTTCACCCGGCTACTCTCTTTAAATTTTTTCTATCAAAATCGACTTTCAATATTTCAATATCATTTAAAATTGTAGAATGTTCTGTCATATTTGATAGAAGTGTTTATGAGACCGAATTCTTGTTGCGACATTCAGCTACTGGATGGAAATGACTTGGAAAACCAAGGGCAGCACAAATTGAACACTCCTTCCGTAGAGCTTCATTTTTCTGTTGGCGTTCATTTTTCTTATCAAGAAATTTTTTTGTAGATTTTGGACTTAACGGTTTTTCCTTTTCCTATTGGCAAAAGCGTCCTCCAACTTTCGAAGCCCAGTGTACAGACCATCGAGAGTAGTTATCTCTTCCCTATCAAGTTCCTCTTGATCTTCACTTGGTAAACCAAACACTATTTGGTTGATGAAAGATAATTCAGAACCTTTAGGTTCCACTTCCAGGCATAGTTTATCTTTGGTAAGTGCATAATCGATTAAAGACATTCCCAAATATTTGTAGTTAAAAGCTTTCCTAAGAATCGACCAGCCTTTATCAACAAAAACATTACGGAAGGAACTCTTCCAAACCTCCCAGGAAGCGGTTAGACCTATCTTTATCATATTAATTTCATACCAGTCTTTTGCCGAGCCCGTGATAAAGAAATATAAAGCCAGTATTCTTAGCCTATCTGAACTTAAATGAAATCGATTGCATTCGTTTTTAAATCTACGTAACCATTCTGTAGAATCGTATTGGCCTTTTTTCAAATTTATTAAAATGAATTTCTTTTAAATGTGATGTAATTTTGTTTCGTCTTGAGTTGAATTTAATTTCAACTGAAGCTCTAATCGCTTAATTCGATCTTCTAATTATATTTGTTGATGATCATGAGTTTGAGATCCCGGAACGGTAACGTATTCGTCTAATGGAAATTTTTGGAAACAGATATTGTCCTCTTCATCGAAATATACTGACTTAATATAATCGTCAATCTTTAAAGCTATTGATCTATAACCATTTATATTTTTTATTACAGCTGTTGCATTTTGTATAGGTTTCTTACTTTATAATGTAGCGTGAAGCTGCAGGTCTCTGTATTAAATACCATACCTCCTTATTAGTAGATATACACGAGATCACAAAGTCATTCTCAGCTTGCTTCACAACTCGAACATAAAGTTGGCTCATCTCCTTACTAGTTGATATCTTGTAATTTAATTTGTAGGATTGTTGAAAGTGATTGTATTCTATATAAAATAATTAAATTACACATACATTCAACATAGTTAAGAAACAAAGAAGTTACAAGATAAACATGTGATAACAACATTGACAAATGATGGGAAGGTTGCAGCGAGGTTGCGGAGCATCTATGGAGCAGTGTAGCTAACCTTTACATATATTATACCATTTTATGCTTGCATAGATACTGCCAGCATCCAAAGTTATGTTGAAATTGGTTACACAGTTTCGTAGATATTTCATATTATTATAAAATTATTATATGACCGCTATTTCGGAAATAAGTAACTGCCCGCTTCAAATAAAGCCTATCAATTAACATGGCCCACCACAGTACCATCCATTTGCCACTTTAGGTCGGAATCGGGTGTTTTTTTTCCCGAGATTTAGAAAAAAACGTTATTTATTCGCGTGTCATCATCCTGCAAAATGGCGGACAAAAGAAGCTCTGTGAAGCCCATGTCATTGTTGTAAAAGTTACTGCCAGCAAACAAAGTTAAGTACAAATTGGTAACTTGCTTTCGTAGACATAGAATACGGAAATAATATATTAATAATGCCACCATATTGAAAGGAATATGCCTGGCTCACTCCAAACATGTAATTTTTACATTGCCTACCGTTTTATTACATGAGTGCCAAGTTTGGTAGGTATTGGTTGCTTAATTGTTTTCCGAGTTGACATTAAAACTTTATTTTTAAAGCGGTGCTATCTAAAAAAATGGCGTATAATAGAGGCTATGTACTGAAAAACTTAATTCTTGTAAAATATACTCTTAGCGTAGCAAGTCAAATGGTATGGCAGATAATGCAAATAAACCTAAAATATTTGTATTGCCACAATTTTCAAAATAAATATTTTATTAATTAAAACAAGATATATGAATTTGATTTACAATCGCATTGCATATATCCCAAATCTGACACCAATCGTTATTAAAGTTACCTATATATCATATAGAAAGCTTTATTTTTCATGTTGCACTATTTTCTAAAACGATGGATTACAAAAATTAACACTTTCTAAATTTAATGCGTACGCCATGAGTTGTTTACTAACCAGATTCTGTTAAAACCGATTCAATGGTTCCCAAGATATATTTTGTCAATTTGTTTTGTCAATTTACACTTTCTCCCAAAATATCAGATTAATAACATTATCATATTCTAAAGTAAATGATTACATCATGCACAAAAGCATACTGAATTTCCTTTAAATCTTTAAATTGTATCGCACGATATAATGCAAAAGCTTTACTTTTCAATTTGCACTATTTTTCAAGATAGCGGAACAACCAAATTTTTTTTCTAAGTTCACTGCATATATAATGCACAGACAATGCACGAAATTTGATTTAAATAGGTAAATGGTCCCGAGATATAATACAAAATCTTAATTATATTTATTTGCACTGTTTTACAAAATGGCTGATTAATTACATTATATGGTACTTAATCTAATGCTTACACCATGCACTGTCACCATACAATATTTTATTTAAATCAGTTTTCTTGGATTGCGAGGTATAATGGAAAAGCTTTATTATTTTAATTTGCACTAACTTACAAAAAGGGCGACCAACAACCTTACTGCTTTCAAAATTACTGCTTATATTATGCACTGAAAAGGAACTAAATTTTGTCTAATTCGGTTAAATTTATCCCGACATATAATATAGCATCCTAATTTTTTACAGTGCCACCATTTTAAAAATAAGTAACCAACGTGATCGAAAACTGTAAAAGTCAGATTTCCTTACTAAATACTATACGTGGAACTTGTTTCGTGAAATATGATTGTCCGATTTAAAAGATACTAGGGGCGGGGGACATACATTCCAGACAGACATGTTGGTCATTGCATAAGCCTATGTGTAGGCAAACAAATACCACGAGACTTAAAACTGAAAAAAATAGAGTGAACTAGAAAAAAGTTGGTGTATATATAAGGAAGTCCGCCTAACGTGGGCACTCCCCAAAATTGTGGGAATGTCACGCCTTGACCCATCCTGGCAGTGCCGCTTCCTAATAGCAGCGCAACAATAGTCCCAGTAATCTGTTATGGTAAGTTGTATTGCAGTGTGTAGCTGTACGTATACAATGAATTTCACAAATGAGGAAAAACCTTTACGCTCTACTTATTTACGGTGAGTGCGGCAGAAATGCCAAACAAGCCGTCCAAATGTATGGTGAAAGGTGTTCTATTCGGACTCCCATCTCACGACAAACGATACGAAGAATTTGCACACGTCTCTTGTAACAACGTGATTGGAATTCCACAACACGAGTGCGACGAAAGACTGCTACAGGCAAGACGCATCAACACGGCGTGTTGGCGCGTGTCGATGCGAACCCCCACGTGGGTTTGCGAAAACTTCGTAGGAATAAGTAAAACAAGTGTGTTACGGATACTGCGCCAACGGAAATTCCATCCACATCACGTGGCTCTTCATTAGGCATTACATTAAGGTGATTTCCAGCATCGTGTTCAGTTTTGTATGTATTTTCTAATGCCTGTGTGGGGTGACAGCAATTGTCTGAAGATCATTCTATTTACCGATGAAGCGACCTTCACAAGCCATGGGCGCGTAAATCTACAAAATATGCACCACTGGGCGATGGAGACACCACGTTGGGTCCGGCACGTGGAGCACCAGCGACAGCGGAAAATGAATGTGTTGTGTGGAATCGTTGTAGATAACGTCATAGAGCCATACTTCATTCAAGGAACAATGACCGGCTGTACGTACGCCCATTTCCTCAGAGAGACCTTGCCGCCACTTCTGCTGGACATACCGCTCGACATACGTCGTGATATATGGTTTCAGCATGATAGTTGCCCCGCGCATTTGCTTTGGTAGAGAGGCAAATGTTAAATAAAACATTTCCAAACTGGTGGTTAGGGCGTGGTGGTCTTGTAAGATGGCCAGCTTACTCCCCCGACCTCACACTTCTAGATGTTTCCTGTGGGGAACAATGAATTATAGCATGTAAAACATGGTTCCTAGGACGCCAGAAGACATGCAGTAATGCATGGTGGCAGTTTACAGAGGCATTATGCCAGTAACGCTTCAGGCCGCTCGTCACTCCCTACATGTGCGTTTACATATGTGTATTACCGTCGATGGTAATCACACCAAGCGCATGCTGTGAAAGATCTAATGTGAAGCATTTCAACCAAACCTGTGCTCTTTTGTACTAAGCATGCGGATGCAATTGTATTTCTCCTTAGGTTGCTTTGTACTATTTTTGTTGTGCATCCGTACGCACTCGTTACTCTGTACAGTTAATGAATGGGGAAAAAATCTCCTGAATATGTTGGCATCTAAATAAAATGTAGTGTATTAATATCACACATGCACTCACATTGCCCGTCTTCCCTTCGCTGCGGTGCTCTCGTTCGTCCAATATCGCATTATGTGCCGCTTGCCCCATTATGGTAAGCGCTACGCTGCTATAAGGAAGCATTCCCGCCAGGATGAGTCACGGCACATCATTATGAATATACAAACTAGAAAGGTTAAAACTTCATAATATTCAGAATGATTTGAAAACTTTTTAATTAACCATATCTTATATTTATTATTTAACTTATTTATCCCGTCACTTATATTTTCAAGTTTTATATTATAAGAGGATTGGTAAATTTAAATGATGGAGTTTATTAACTACAGCTTCATACTATAATGACCACTTTAGGCAAAATCAGTAAAGAAAGTACTATTTAAAATGGTCTGCGATGAAAATGTTCTGAGACTGCGATTTGGAAAAATATTGACAGAAACATTAAGATATTAAAATTATAGCATGTGTTCCTTAACCCTTCTTGTAACTAATATTTCATACGAAACACGAGAATAGCTTTGGGACATAACGTTACATAAATATTTTCATTCAGCACAATACCTCAGAGTGAAGGATATAGGTTACTGTAAGGATTTATTATAATTCTTCAATTAAGTGCTTGCAGATTATCAAGCTAATTTCAAAAATTTTAACTGTTACAGGGATAGTATTTATCACAAAATAATGTCACTGCCAGTTAAAAAAATGTCTCGCGTGACGGGGTTCTCAAAAAAATCTTACCATATTATATTTAAATTTATAGACATTTCAGGATTAAAGAACTATTTGGGAAATAGGACCACTAATCAAGCTTGTTGGAGAGCCATCAATTTTTTTTAGCAGTTAACATATTCCCAATTGCAGAGTGAAAAACCTAAAAAATGTATGTATTTTTGTTCCCAACAATAGTTTCTATCATACCAAGATGATGTGAAACTGGTCTAATTATCTAAGACAAAACATATTAATGATAAACATTTTATTACGTTGTAATTTTAAAAATAAGTTATGGATATAGTTAAACTACGCCAATTTAAGCGGCATATTGTAACACCAGTCGAATGACACATTAGGTACAATTCGGTTGGATAGTTCCAGGGATATGATATATAAACTTAACTTTCTAAGTGGAGCTACCTTAAAAAATAACTATACAATTTGATACAAGTAAGTAAATTTTTTGTTCCAATCTATTCGAACTGAAATCCAAATGGTTTAAAACTTATTCTTGTGCTGCCTTATATATGAAGTAACACACAAAACATGTGAAACGGTTGTTATAAATTAATTTTTAGTCAAGGATCCCTAAAAGGGGGATATAAGGGCATAGCAACTTATAACTACGAGTTTGGCAAATGACAACAGTATAAGATAGGAATTTACAGAACATTTAACATAATGAAATAACTATTTGTTTAACTACAAACATTATTGGTTATACGTGAAGGGAGCTTTAAGTGAAAATAGGTTATAAGATGATGCTAATTTAAGATTTTACCACTCCACATTCCTATTAAAATATAACTGGAGAATCCCCACCATGTAATGGCTCCGTAGGCTGATTCAGACTGCGGTTAGTGTCGGCCTGATACACCCATCTCCTGAAATGATCTCGATCTGATGCCGCGATTGCAAAAGACGCCCTTTATAGGGTTACGCTGCCTTTATTGGGAGCGTTATTTTAAGTGTTCGACACCTTTTATTTGCTGTGGAGGCGGTTTCATCTTTTGATTTTCGTAACGTACGAGTATTTTTTGCCATCTCTTGACCAGAAGTGGCGTTGCCCCGCCCCTCGGCCAAGCTCCAGCCAATCACAAATTTTTCTTAGTTACACGCCCAGCCCAACTCAAAATACGCATAATTATTGTATATTTTTCATACAAAGCCAACTTTAAAGTGGTTTCTAGCAATATCAATTGATTCCTCATATAATTCTACGTATTTTAAGCACTTACAATTATCCTAACAACCACTGATAAATTAAAACAGACACCAAATTCACAGTACCACCTCGACTTGGGTTTCATCTTTTCAAATTATTTATTTTAACTAAACCAGAGGAAGGGCCCCCCACCTTCTCCGCCTCTTCCAGACTATCCGCGATAAATTCACTGGATATTTTTTACTAATTCACCAACCTTTTTATTGATTTGAACAATTATTAAAAGGCCTACAATTATTATAAATTCCTTTCTAAACCAGGGATCTGGAATTCCACCGCCTTTCCCGTATCTTTCGTAGGCAAAGTGAGAGGAATAAAGATAGGAACATTCGTAGCCCAGGGGCTATACTGGGCCGCAAAACTGAATACCCGGCGTGCTAACGCCGCGCACGTTGGGTAAAATGCCATTATTAGAGAAGGCCTGGGCGGGGTGGGCTAGCTACCCCTAACACAGACCCAACTAATGATCACCGCCTGGGAAGACAAGGACCCTCACAGGTCTAAACTTCCCCCGCGCTGAGGGACCTAGCCCTAGTGATGATAAACGGCGGCGGCTTGCCCTCTCTTCCGCTAGGGGCCACGGTGGCTGAGGGGTAAGAATGCTCGCCTCCCATCAAGGCGAACTGGGTTCAATCCCCGGCCGGTTCACTCCGGATTTTCGCAAGTGGGAATCGTGCCGGACGATGCCACTGGTCAGCGGGTTTTCTCGGGGATCTCCCGTTTCCCCCACCCCTTCATTTCGGCGCTGCTCCATACTAACTTCACTTCACCCTCATCGGCTCTAAAGATGTCGATGTTGAGAGCCGCCCAAATCTCTTCAATCACTCACTCATTGTCTACCGCTGGCAGGCGCACTTTAGTTGACCGCGGCGCCGTCTGCAGTTAGCTTGTGCTCTCGGCTCTCGTGTGGTGGCTCATGTTCCCGTATCACTCCTTACTTAGTTCATTCTGTCTCTCTTGCCCATCCTCACCGCGCATGATCTGTTCAGTCTGCTGGTAGGCTTAATAGGTTTATGTTTTCAACAGGCACTTGCTTTCTTACTTGCTACTTCGTCATTGGCTGAGCCTCTCTCTCAGTTTTAACTTAGAGAGTAGTCATGATATGTATTGGGTAGTTTTGTGTTTTCTGGTTTGCTGTTTAAATTGTGGCATCTATTTTTAGTATTTTGGCATTGCTGTCGTTAGCGTCTTATTCAAAATCGTGTTTCGGTCTAGCCGTCAGAATTATGTTTGGTTAAATTGAAGTCACTTCACAGGAGTATTGCTTTAGGGACAGCATAGGTTTTTTAAGTTTCATTGGTGTGCCTTGTGAAATATTTTAGTACCAAGCTGACAGTCTCCATATTTAGCATGCATCAGGTCAAAGTTAAATACCCGAGTTCATTGTAAAGATTTGATTATGTTAATTTTAATACCTTCAATTTAAACGTATTTTTCATCGTTGAAGGGGGCTTGGAAAGGGCCTGTGTTAGGCTCCCCCCCCCCCTCATAGTTAAGTTGTTTTGGTAACTCTTTCCGCATTGTATTTTACTGTGTGTGGTTATAAATGTATAGTCACATTGATTAAGGTGCTTTAAGATACCTTTCATAGGGCTGCTCTTTACATGATCACAACCGGTTGGATAAATATTAGATGAGCAATATATGGGAGGTATAATTAAATTTTAAATATTTATTGCCATTATAGAGAAACCAATGATGTAATGGTGCTGTTGTTTGCGAGATGCATGCATTACGCGAAATAGAGTTTTATGTTATTAAATTGTATGCCATGAAAAGGGTATTTGTTTATTTTGTATCATTGTAACTTCTAGTTGTTTTCAAAAAACAGCACAAAGGTTGACTTTTTAAATCACCTTTCTAAGAAAGCTAAAGAAATAATAAAAATCGAAAATTCAACGACGGGTTGAAGAAAGATTCCTGCATGTGATTTTGGAACAACGTGTTCGAAGATTACATATATAATTAGATAATTGAGTGGGTATTCGCAAAAATGGGTTTGCCATCAAATTTTAAAATATTGATTTATGTAGCGCCATGTATTATCGAGGATGTAAACTATATGCTGCTATGTGTGCTAACATCATGCAATGCTGTGAAATTCTTATGATTTAAAAACCTGCAATAATGTAATTACAAAACTGGTGTGACGGTTGTCACGAGTAAACTCTTCTTACACGACCCAATTAGGCTTTTTGAGGTCCTGGGCTTACTGTGTGACGAGACTTATGTAGTCGAAATAATATCTTTCAATTTAATCCCAGAGTAACGTAAATTTTTACATTTGCCAGTAAACATACCACTTTGCCGGAACTGTTCCATTTGGTTATGCAAGTAGAATTACCATTGGTGATTGTAACCGTAAACTGGAAATAAAACCAAAATGAGAGTGATGCATTTGTTTCTGTACAAATCATGTTGTTAATAAACATTTTATTAAAGTGGAAACAAATATGTTTCGGGGGAATCGGTGATATTGAAGGGAGAGGAAAGTATGACAGAATAGTGATAAAATGAGGTAGATGGGGAAAGGATACAAGAGTGGAACTAAAGAACATGTTTTAGAAGCGGTAATAAGGAACATATTCAATAACATTGTCCATTGCGGAAAAAACTCGCTGGTATTTGTACTGTGAATACCATAGATGCAAAAAATTGGGATTTTCTTATTTTATTATGATAGTTAAATGTGTGGAGCTTTCTGCTTTAATTAATTCAGGGGCTGCAACAACAATGATGAGTCACAAATTCTATAATCAAACAATGCGGTATAATTCTGCGGGTACAGTCGTACTCAAGAAAAACGAAACGGTGTTTCTTTACGCTTCCTTACAGGGACTGATTCGTTCCAATGTTATGGCGACTATAAAAATAATAATATGACATTTTTCATGGAAGATAGATGTGTGATGTGCCGTGACTTCGACCCATTATTTATCTGCAGATGTCGAGATGTCATGAAACTAATGGCCAATAACGAGCAAGCAGTCTGACTTCGTCATTAAATCACTAGCAAAGTCTTGTGGTAGTGGTGGGTGTTGAACTTTATTGCGTAAGTTGTCGCAGCGAGGTGTGATTAATTTAAAACGAGGGGGGGGGCAAAGGTAGTGTATGATATAAAACACACTGACCAAACTAAAATCAATAAAGCATGTCCTATAAACTTTTGGGATGCCCAAAAAAGGAGTCTTTAAAATACTAAAATAAGATAGGTGTGAGAAGGGGTCTAGCCTTATCATATATAATTCCCTTCCATTAACACCATTCAGAAAATATAGAGACGAACATTTGTTATTAAACAAATGAATCTATTATTTCAGAAACAGGACTTCTCCATACCACTGAATTTTGAGATATTCGACCAAATATGTCTCTTGGGTTCAAATTTGATCGAAATGGACACAGTTTTTTTTCCCAGTTCATAATAAGATGATGGTGCATTCTAACCCTAGCAGTAGGCGTTTCTCGGGACCTTTGTTTGTTGGATATAGGAAAATTATTTTAATGGAGTAGTTCACTTTCTGTAATATACAAGAATTTTACAATGAAAATTTGCATGTACCTTATCTATTATACAATTTCAACCTTATTTCTCAAGATAATTGTTGCATGATGTTACACTGATGCAAAATAGAGAACTTTTAACATGAATTATGTATAAAATGTTGGCATCTGAAACAGATTTTTGTGTACCATTTCGTTTTCATCATCATTATTAACTACTCCTCCTGATTCCCTCATTAAGCAGTTTAACAGTTCATTATGAAAGTTTTTTTGCTCCTCTGAAATGTAATCAAGGAGTCCGCTTTATGTCACTGAGCTATTGGGCTTTATTTGGAACTTCCCCATTATGAAAAGTCTGCATATCTTGCAGAGAGATCGACGGTGAGAATTTCTACTTGAAGGTGTGATGAATAGGTCTATCTATATAGTTATTTGCAACCACGTGACTGATGTTCACGTCACTGTATGTAAACTACATAAATGTTGACATATAAAATGCAACCTCCTGGTCACGTGGAATATTGCGTCCTTGTGAATGCAATGACAGACAATTTATGTTGTAAATTTGTGTCAGCAACTATCAAAGTCAGGAATGTAATCTATTTCTACTAACTTCACTTGAAACTTGCCTCCTCTACTTGGCTGAATAATGCATTCAACATAATCTTTCATAACATATGTCCTATCCATATTTATAATATTTCGCTTTACCAATCCAAAATCCTGATCATTCGGTAAAAGATTGTGACCACTTCATAGGGAAGTAATGGGCGATAGACTTCAGTTTACGAAGAGAGGCTAAAGATAATACAAGTCTGACAACTATGTTGTTTTTGTTTTGTCCATATAACCCATCAGAAAACATGTAAAAATGTTTCTCTTTAGGAGAGATATAATATTGCATATAATCTAAAAGGCTGCTACAGCGACACGTTTTGCTGTATCATTTAGTGACATTGATTTTAGTTTCACACTGATTTCTTCACACATACCGCATGTGACAGTCTTCCAAATGAAAAATGGAGCATTTCATGGAATATTAAAAATTATAAATTGTACGTCACTGCAACACATGGATGCCCCTCTTTGAAGTATTCATGGATTAGGCGGACATTAAGTTTGCAACTAAGGAATTCCACATTTCCTGTTGTATAGTGTCGTTTTTTTTTGTGTTGTACGATTTGATATCGTCTTACCCATGGCACAAATATCACCAGAATTTGCATTTCCTGACCTCGGTTTCCCTCGCATTTCATTAGCACCCTTCCCTGCTGTAAGTAGTGCTCCTAGTCTCGTGGCAGTTCTATGCTTTCAAATACTACACTTACTCAAAAATGTTATTTTGTAAATTTGTATACGTTCGCTGCTGCAATTTACAGAACACTTCAAGTTCTGGCATCAAGGTTTCCTTGTCTTATCATCATGAGGTTTATTTAAAGGCCTTCATCGTTTAACTTCTTCAAATTCCATATGTGACTGCAAGTAAGGAACTTGACTGTTTTTTTCTGCCCATGTCATAAAACGTACAGAAAATGTCTTCCTGATCTCCAGGTGAAACCATTTTAAAACCTTTTCTAGAACACCCACAATTTTCTCCAATCGTCTTGGCGCTCACGTGTTTTTCTGAATAGTTAACATATTCAATGACTTTTGTTCTTCTTTTAATTACGTCCCGTTTATATTACACACTTTTACACCTTCATGCGTTTATTTATTCCTTCAACCGCAACAGTAACCTCACTGGACTCCATCTTATAACTCGCAGTAACAGCTGTCAATCGCAGTCGCACTCGCATACGCTAGATGAGATGTGAGATCTCGCCTGCTAGAGCATTACAGGCAGAAAACGGTTATCTCCCAGAGATGTTTGGTTTCTGCATGAAATATTAAATCATATACCACAATACGGAGTATTTCGAGAGGTTTGAGATGCACTGTTTCTGTCTAAAATTATAGATCTACCTTTCAATATAGCATATCTACAATTATATTATTCAGAGGAGGAAGGTATATATTTCTGATTGGTCTACATTGTGTGTGTTCACAGTTGTGCTTGCCTTCTGTTCAATTATTTCCCATTTGGTTTTAAACAGTTAATTTTATTTTGTCTGTCGGTTATTAATGACTGCTAGGATCCCCGTTATTCTCCAGTTCTTCGTCATCCTTTCCTGTGGTTATTTGTTTGTAGCGTCCCATGACCGTTACTATTTTATTATGTATGTGAATGGAAACAGTCAATTTTCACAGTCATTGTAGGCATGCCAGCTGCCCAACGGCCTTGATACCACGAATGTGGAGTCTCGCTGGGTGGGATGGGCTCTCATGGGGGTCTAACGTTGTGTATTCTTTAATATATGTCACAAACGAATATTTAATTTATTAAAATTAATCCTAGAACGTTTAATTTACATATAGGAATTTATATGTTGACCATCTGACCGAGATGAAGAATATGCAGAAAAATTAATAAAGATTAGACGAAATTTTCAATTAATTTTTGTCATTATCTCGGATTGTAGTTATTTTAATGTGTCCAGGTGATACTGGTCGAAGTTTTCAGAAGTGAAGATCTCACAATCTAACATGGCTGCCGTCTCATCGTAGAAGAAAATGAATTACTCGTTCAAGATAATTTATAGCCTAGAACTCACATTCTAGAACTCCAGTTGAATTAGCGAATTTGTAGTGGGGCAGTGTTTACGACATTGCTTGTTAAACTAAATCCGCAGGATAGGTTTAATTAACTTGTACAAATTTACTGTTGTTTTTTGTAGAAACACTGTATTGCAAATCATTAAGGTATTATCTTAAATTCATGGATGCTTTACGAAAATGAGCATTCTAAGGACACGAAACGGAACGCGGTAAGAGCGTTGTGCTTGAACATTCTCTTTTAAAACAAACGGAAATGATGGCACTATAATAATTATATTTCATGTTTTTTTTTGTTCTCCTTAGTGTTTGTACTTTTCGAGTTTCTATTATACTACAAAATGCTACTCATATCAAGATAAAGACATTTTCATTTGCGAACAATACATGACTAATGCAGTCAGAGTTCAAATTCCGTTAAGTTTATGGTCTGTGTACGTTTTATATACCTGAAAATCCTTTCGTATCATATCGCCCACTTGACAAAAAATAATTAAAAACTTTTTGTTCTTAGGCTTTCTCTTTTAAAGTCACGTCCTTGTTGAATTAATCATCTCCTTTCTCAACTTGGCAGCTTATGAAATATTTTCATGTTACTACCTTCTCGTTTACTTTGATTATAGTTACAAATTGCATGGGACCTTGTACTGATTTTATGAAAAAATACACAGTAAATATAAAATTGCAGTCACTCAATATTCAAGACAATGAATATTAAGCACTATTTATTCTCTTTGGCCACATAAATACACATCACCTTTTCAAACAGCATCCTCGATCAGGGCCTATGTTACATCTTCTGCATTAGCTACTGACTAATATAAAAGGAGAAACAAGGATGCCCTGGAGTTAAAGTACTCTTCATTATTTGATTATCATCCTTGTGTATTTAAACTCCTCTAGAATGCCATCCGATGCTGTGCTCCAAGTCTTCATCGTCCACAAAACTTGCATCAAAGCTTAGAGCAGCATGGTTTCAATATTTCATCCCTGGCAAATATTGAACTTTCAAGACCCCCTAAAGCTGAAAAATATGTGGTAAATTAATTAATTGGCTACGGTGCATACTACTCATTTTGGGATCAGAATTACATCAGACTTAGCGAAATAGTTCCGAGCTACCAGGAAATGTCGATTCCCCTACTCGGTAACCAACAAGAGACCTAGGTTATCAAATTTCATCCTCTCAAATGATCTCCCAGCATAGCTTTCCTTGATGCTATCTCGTCCTTTGTTGGTTCGTCTGTTCCTTTTTGTACAGACCTTACACATCTAGCATAATTTCACATTATAATTCCAGCAATGAAACCTGTAGATAAAGGTTTGAACTTTTAGGGTCTAATTAATGTCAATTTCTACTTGTTTCTGGAATTACAATGTAATTTTAACACTTCCCAAACACTATCTCACGCGGATCAAGTGTAGATACGATTCTCTCAAATAAACACTATTTTACTAATTATTGGTTGATTTCGCCATTCGTCTTGGTATGGGAATCCCGCTAAAGCCAAAATCCTTTGATTTCGGCACTGAGACAGATCTCCTCCTACTTCATTTCAATCTCTGTTTATTGTTGCTTTAGTTGGGATGCAAAGAGAAGTAATTTTATTCAGTCATCGCTAAATTTAAATGATTCGACACCAGCAATGAGTTCTTGAACTCTCATCCCTTGTGCAGTCATCTACTTAGAGCTGTTGCAATGATCGCGCACACAGTGTTAACTAGATGGCTCACAATCTCCAGGATAATAGAACTCCATTACTATAAATATGGTTAGATATGCATCATATTTCAAAACTCAATTCCGTAATGTTCTGCTTCCATAGGGCTATTCATCTTTTGGTATTTTCAATTTCTAATGACCAGAATATTACAGCATTATTTGTTCATATAATATTGGGCTTCCAAACAGGTAGTAATGGAACTGTGTAGTTAAATTCATCATTTCTAAATGTAGCTGTAATACTCACGACAATAATTTTAGGCTATTTTTGTAGTAAGCTGAAATACACTATTCTTAATTTTTAATCACGCAACTTCTTTCATTTGTTTCGCCAAAATCTTTAGAAGTACAGAACTTTAGAAGACATGAGATATACAACAATTTTATCAATACAGTTTCGCAACATTAAGGGTAAGCGAGATTTCCTGTAACCCAAAATCAGCATTGCCAATGACTTGATAATTATAAACTTATGTACTCAGTGGCAGCAATACGTACATAGACCAAGAAGACTCTTCAATGGAGTCTTAGCGGGTGATCGAGGCAATACGTTATCGCCTTTTTCTTCTCAGTTTAAATTTCACTTCCATGATCCAAGATAATTTAACCGAATCGCACAAGATGCTTGACAGGCTTCAAGAAGAAAACTTCCAGTACACATTCCAGAAGTAGCAGGAAATCTGGCAGCGCTGTATTGCTGTGCAAGGGAACTCATTTGAAAATGATAGTGTGTAAACGGACGTAAATAAATAACTTTCTTGTAAACAGAGCTAGCCACGAAACATTTTGGCGCTACTTCGTACGCAACACCAGAATTAACTGCAATGCGTAGCTTGTAAAGATTCAATACATTTTTTTTATAAAATTAAGAGGGAAAGGCAACCCCTCTTGTTATTTACCAACTGAAACTAGTTGCTGTGGTCGCACTTTACTACCTACAAAATGTATTATTAAAATAAATGGAACATATTTGTAGCTTACAGGAGGGGCATATTTTTAATATATTTTATATTTTAATTGGCTATTTTCTATAGCATTGCACTCTGTGTACTGAATGGAGTATAAACACTCTAAATCTGAAACAGTGATAATTGAGCCAAATCAGTGAAAACCATTGAAAACTGCGCGACTAATAATCAGCGGCAGATAAATTATTTATATGGTGGCTAATTTTCGCTGATTTACTTGTGATTTTCACCGAATATCGGGAATTCCACTTTTATAAGTCAATTGTTCCCAGTTCATTTTCTGGGTTCGTCAGCCGGCAGTAGCTTATAGAATGACTTTACGTGAAAGTTATTTCACTGATTGATATCACTGGTTCGGGTTTAGAGTGTACAAGAATCGTTAGGGCAACACGGCTCTAATCACATGGCGGAAAGAAGGCTGTGGTAACAGTGTTAACTTAAGAAAACTTGATCATTAAAAAATAATAGGTACAAAATCTGGCAGGCGAGCAACAACCACAACCCCCATGAACAAACGGTTGCGGATTTCAAATGGACAATATAACACAGAGAGTCATGTACATAACAATTGCGTTGCGAAATTCCAGCATTTACAATAAATTCCAAAAATAGTAAATTACACTATATCTGTCCATGTGCCATTCACATGGCTGGAGACTCAAGAGTGCTGAACGAATGTGACTTATCAAACATATGTATTAAAAGAACATTGGACACCATGGTAATATGATTAAAAATTAACTATAATTATATGACAAAATCAGTATGCATATCACAGTTACCAAAAGTCACTTTGCGTTAGAATCGGCTTGTGTTTTGATCGTTGCTTAGGTGTTCGTTGTAAATCGACTTTGTAAAATGGTTGTCATAGCTAACTCGTTAATGAGGCAGGTGATGGAAAACACCGTTTGTATGCGGGTGTCATAACATGTTTGAATGAAGGATGGCGTAATACAGTTCATGGATGAACAAATCGCCTCTCATAATGGGTTCAGATGTAGGCTGCCACACATCACTTACCATCGTCAAGTGGAGCGTATTTGGCATATGTGTGCTGTAACCAAAATTATTGTACTGGTGTTTAGCGGAGTGTTAACAGAGGTGTAGTTGGTGTGTCGTGAAATGGATCGTTTTACACTGCGAGAAATGGTTGATATTATCTTTGTGTATAGGGCTGCTCAGTGTAACAGTACAGCTGCAGCACGCATGTACAGGAGACATTATCCAAACAGACGGGTGCCACATCATTCAACGTTCACAGCCATTGATAGGAGGCTTCGCTAAGGTTAATTATACTCAGGTTAGGAACAAAACGAGATTTCTTATGGGAGAGTTTGGTATAGGGAAAATTTCCGGCGCTAGGTGTGCCGGAAATTGTTATTGCGATTATTTAGTTTTTTAACATAGAAAGCAGACAAAATCTGGTACACTTGTGACACTAGCGCTCAACCCAAGTAGAATAAACCATAGCTTCTTGATGAGGGAAATTTACGGTGGGTAAAAGAGAAACGCAGTGTGTTTAGGATTCGTCTCAGCGATCATTTTACAGTCTAAACCCGAGTAACACCTGTCTCAATACAATACATGTGACAAAGTTTCCGGTGGAACCGGCGCTGGCCTCACAAAACCTTCCCTCCAGGTGGCCGATACCTATTAAAAGGTTATACTTGGAGCGCTGACTTTCTACTTGTACGTTAACTCCCACAAACAAAAAGCTAGAGCGGCTCTTTTTGATCTCGCTGGGTACCCTACACCACACTGCTGTCTATAAAACCGTCACATTCATGGATGTCGATAAGATTTTTGTTCTGACTGGTATCCAGACGGGCGAGAAGATTTTCCCAGGGTTGCACAGCTGTAGCGCCAAGTGCGAACATGCCATGGGCCTCGTCGCGATTCTCAAGCCACCGCCCACCAATCACTTCCCTCATCTTACTTCTATCTTTCTGTATCTTGTTTCTCCTTCCTTCAGGCTGATACGGTCGCCGTGGCAGAGAAAGGGAGAGTTTCCAATGGCAGCTGCAGCTGTAGCGTCAAGAAGTGCGTGCCAAGGCCTCGTCGCGATCCCAGACTGACCAGTCAGACCCCTCTTATCGACATCACACACACATTCCACTGCTCCGCATCTGGTTCTTCTGGCCTTGTCCTCTCCTTGGGAGTAAACTCCCACCGTGTTATCCATCTCGTATTCCGGGGCCATCTCTGGGTCGTTATCGAGTTCCTGGAAAAAGAGCAAAGTGCCTTATCCAGGAAATGGTCAGTCCTGTTTGGGGTTACCTCCGGTCACATCCCGTGGGGGGAGATGGGATGATGACTCCTGTGTGAGGAAGGTGGTTGGGCGTTTGAGGTGGTGTGGCAATATCATGCTATAGGAACCAAGCCCTTCACTACAACCGTCTCTAGAAAGGGTGAATAATGCGTCTTTTATAGCCTCTCTTCATCCATGGCGACCCAAGACTTCTTGTGCCTCCCCTGTTTTTATAAATTGGGTTCCGCCGCCCGTATCCCTATGGGAACTAGTTTCCTCGTGGCTGGTGAGGGGTATCTGCCGTGATTGCTTGGGCTGATAGTTTGTACCTAGGCCCGACCTCTTGGTGGGGTGTTGGACCACTTGGCATTCAGGCTGTTGGGGTCCAAGACAGGAATTTCCTGAATGAAGAAATTCTAAAGTATGGTAATGGTCTAGTGTCCGATGACAGCCTGTCGACTGCTTTGCGGATGGCTTGGTGGTAACGGCAGGCGATGATGACAAAAGGGCGTTCCGTTGGGACTTCAGATTCATAGGAAAATGACGAAGACTACACTTCAGAGCCCTTCCGCACCTCCTGCCTGTGGAGTTGTTTGGCGTGGTGGTCGGACATGGTAAACCCACAAGTGCCATGGAAAATAAGTGGGAGCACGGGATGATCGGATTGGCCCCACCAGTGGTTCTCACTGGTGTACTGATTACTAGAGGTTGGACTCGTGCTGGCAGTTGTTATCTCCGGATGCTTGGAGGAGGCTCGGAGATATTCCCCCTCTTTTTGAAGAGCCGGGCGGTGAGCAGGCATCTGTTCCGGTGGCATCCTGTGATGACGTTAGGGATTTGGATAGTGCTCTGGCTAAACCACACGCTTAGTAATCTGAGTACGAGGGTCTCAGGCCTTGTGGTAGGACATGCTCGGGTGAGTTTATGAATCAGAATGGGACTCCAGTTCTGGTCAACTTAGGTGAGCGCTGGTCATGTCTCCATTGAGAGGGCGTGATCCTTCTCCGCCACCGATTGGGCGGCCGGGGCGCGGAATGACCGTAATGGCTAATAGCGCCACGTTAAAATATCAAAAGTATAGCTGTTGTGGCTGTATTATATACTTATGTCACATCCGTTATTTTTGAGGAATACTATCCGAGCTAAATGACTAATACCTGACCACAGTTTACCCCGTGAAGGGCTTACAGGTGTACAGGCATAACGCTGGCCGTCCAATTTCGGAACATACACCATGCTTGGAGGAGGAGGTGCTGCGGAGATTCCATGGCTCCCCATCTACCAGCACCCATCAAGTGGCACATGCGGTACGCACTGGACACATGAATGTGTGGAAAGTTGTGAATGAACAGCTGCTTCATCCACATCGCGTCCAGAAAGTGCACCATTTGATATTTGAAGAGTACCCATAACGTTTGCATTTGGTGCAGTGGTGTTGACGATGTGCAGTAGACCGACATTTCCCATGAATGTGTCTTGATGTTCTGTAACAGTCACATGTGGGCGGAGGAAAACACTCACGCGCCATTTATCCGCGATTACCAAGAGCAATTTTGCATAAACCTATGGGCTGGTATTGTAGGTGACAATTTCATTGAGCCACACTTGTTTCCCACTCGCTTAAATGCTGACCAGTACCTCCTGCTTTGAAACAAATATTGCCAGAGTTACTCGAAGGCTTTCCATTAGGGATGTGACAGGAAATGTTTCTGTAGCATGACGGTGCACCGTAGCACTTTGGTGCACATGTTCGAGAGTACCATTATATCACATTCCCAGGTATATGGGTAGGCCGCGGTGGTTCGACGTTATAGTCTGCGAGGTCCCCAGATCTTACACCGCTTGACTATTACTTTTGAGGTGCTATGAAGAGTTCGGTGTACGAGACTTTAATAGTATCTCTGGAGAATCTCGTAGCCAGAAAACAAGCTGTTGCTGAAGTTATAAAAACCACACCTGGCGTGTTTAACCGTGTTCGGTAATCGTAGCATCGTCGATGTACAATCTGCAGCGAGGTTGGAATTGTTGAGTTGGGTTGAGAGATTTAGGCGGCTCTTAACAACGAGGTCTTTAGAGACGATGAGGGTGAAATGAGGTGTGACTGGAGCAGCGTCGGAATGCAAGGGCTGGCGAAATGGAAGATCCCCGAAAAAACCCGCCGACCAGCGGCATCGTCCGGCACGATTCCCACTTGCGAAAATCCGGGAGTGACCTGGCTGGTGATTGAACCCTGGTCGCCTTGGTGGGAGGCGAGCAGTCTCACTGCTGAGCCACCACGGCCCCGTAGAGAGGTTTGAAGCCGATAGTTAGAATACGTGATCTAAGTCTCTTTTATACCACATTATTGGCCTTGAATATGTAATAAACGAGAAATGTTATTGTTCTGGTATCATCTCCGTGTTACAACTTACAAATAGTACGTCAATTACTGCTAAATTATCACCATATATTTCTTACCTCAAATATCCGACAGTTTCATTCTTCTGTCTGTTTTCTTGCCCTTCGATATCCGCAAGCATTTGATCTTAAGTGTTCTGCTTGTTGCCCGACTGCAAGGTTATACAAATGTTATGGAAAATACAAAAACGAATTCCTCGAAAACGGTGGAGATTGTTGTGTTTTCACAAGGCTATCTTTTTCGTAAATTGTGACATGCAGATTCATAATCCATCAATTAAATCTCAAATATGCTACCACGTCATGGCAAATGGTTCGCAATACGGGTAGTACACATTATTATTTATTTCCATAAAGAACATTTAAAACAGCGACACGTGGTGTGGTGTTTGTAGATGATGTATCACGTACACATTATCCAGATACTCAGTGCTCTCTCTTAAAATATTTTCGTGATATTTGTATTGATCTAGTGCCACGGGTTCAACTTCAGAGACGTGTACTGTCCTTTGTATTCATTTTAGACCATAGGTCGTATTATCTGTTTTCGAAGTGTTTTTCGTGATAAACATGCCGAAGAAGTTATTCGATCAAATTAAGATACATCGTTTATATATAATTGTATGTGTACAGATATTCATGCATATATTTCTTACTGATATTAGCATTAAAACTACTAATGTTGCGAAATATCTTGCATGGATAATGTCTCCTCCTTTTTTGATGTCTTAGTTTATGTTGGACGTTGGATAGCTTACTGATGGTCGCTATACTTTTTCTAAGGTATGGTGAAAGGCGTACGAGCGAGGTGCGTGTGCATGTGTGTGTTATACATTGACACAAAGTTGACTAATTTAGGCCACTCTTTACAAGGAAAATTGAAAGATAATTTATTATTACGTCACAGAACCAGGAAAAAATGCAACATGGCTTGTCACTGCTTACCTAACACAGAAATAAGAACTCCTAGGTTAAACTCTCTTACACACAATACTATTTACTATGGCTAAACGTTTTAAACACACCCTACTCAAGTAATTCATTGTTTACGGGCATGTAGTGTGAATATTTATAATTCCACGACCTTGCAACAACTCATACTAAAGAAATATAAAAACTAATTTGATATAAGCATTGTACATAATTTCAGCATTACCAATTAAATTTCCATCTCCAGTTCTATACTAGCGATTAGTTTACGAACCACCCAAACTTCATCACCAAACTCAAACCTCATTTCTTCAAAGAGTACAGGAGCTTGGCCAATGGTAAAGACCGCGGTCCAGCTGTGATTCCTTCATGAATTGTAAACGTCATCCAAATAATTGTGTCTCTGGTATCAACTTGATCTATGCAATATAGTGTAGGTTCTGGTGAATTATGCTGTTTACGAAAAAAAAATTCTACAAGATTGCTGCCAGGCTTAGCGGTTATCCTCTAAAGACCAAAGCTGTAAAAATTACATAATAATGTAATTTTATTGCAACTATATTGTTTTTTTCCATTTTATTGATATCACGTTGACTTACTATGAAATTTTTAGTTTAATAATTGTATAGTCTTCTTTCCGAAGGAAATATAGGGTTATGGTATCACTTTCCAGTCTGTGTGTTTGTGTGTATGCATGTGTGTGGCGATGTTTGTCTGTGTGTTTCCTACCCCTCCCCCTAAAACCTTTTGAACCTAGGAATCACATTTCACCAAATTCGGTACACAAAGTATTTAGTAAGGATATCTAGCGTTATAGTTTTCAACGACGTTGGATGGTTCTTTAAAAATCGCGGCTCTTTAACTATTTAGGGCGCTATGTCAAACCTCGGCAATCATTTAACCGATTTAAACCTTACTTGGTACGTTAAAAGTACAGTATGTAAGTATCTAAATTGGGGATGGGTATTTTTAACGGTATGCCATTTTGGATATAATAACAAATATTAATAATAAAAAAAGTTTTGAAGTTATATCTCGGAAAATGCTCAACCGTTCCTCACCAAATTTTCGCATGTAATAACACTCTTGTAGGCCATGTAAAAATGTGTTCTGGACGATGCCAATGGTCGGCGGGTTTTCTCATGTTTTCCCGTTTCCCCTGCCCGTGCATTCCAGCACTGCTCCATACTCACCTCGTTTCACCCTCACCGGCTCTCAAGACCTCAATGTTAAGATTCGCCCAACTGTCTCCACTCCACTCCATATAAATGACTCACATAATTGTTTTCAAAATGACGTTTCTGTAGGTTTTTAAGGTTAGTTAACCCTGTCTTACAAAACATTAGACGGATTACAACCGCTGTCGATGCTCCAAATCCTATCTCCGTAATGCAGTTGTTTGCGTTACAGCTTAGGGTACGAGAGATTCTGGGTTCGAGTCCCGGGTAAGGCACGCGTGTATTGGTAATGGTGTAGTATTGCATATGTTTCTGGTCCCATCTCAAATTACATATATTTCCATAAGACGTCAAGACCTCTCTTCCATATATGCTTTTAAGAACTTTATCAGTATTATTTGAATACATTAAGTAGAAAGTAAATTCATTAGTTACATCGACAAATTAATGTTAAAAACTCTAAATGTGCTTTTATGAAATGCTGTTTGTAATATATTTCCTTTGTTGATTAAAATGTTATAAGTGATCACATATAAATGCACTTTTATAATATTACCCAGATATAGCTATTAACTCTAAATTAACTCTTTTCTGAAGTCATGAAAAAGTTCTGCTTTTTAATGTACCGATTGCATATCATTACGCTACATGTTAATATAAAAATTGCCACGTGACTTCTATATTTGAGCTGTCGAATACTTTTTTTAACATTTTTCAGGTATTCATAAAATTCTGGTAATTTGAAAATAAAATAAAGAATAATACTTTACAATTTAGNCGTGACTTCTATATTTGAGCTGTCGAATACTTTTTTAACATTTTTCAGGTATTCATAAAATTCTGGTAATTTGAAAATAAAATAAAGAATAATACTTTACAATTTAGTTATCGAACAATATTAAGTTGGTTTTTTTTATCATTTTACACATAAATAAGTCATTAATATTTATTGTAACAATAAGTGGATGATTTTATATTAAATTACTCTTACTACAAAAAGGACATACGTATTATATTCTATATATAGTAATTTTAACTACATAGAGAGGAACATGTTTTGTGTTTACAAACATTTTAAATTATAACAGTTAAGTCATTCAAATAAAAACAATTAAAAAGTAAGCTATATTCAATGTAAATACTTACGTGCTCATTGTTGAATGCATATTTGAATATTTGTGTCACAAAAATTTACTAATACATTTATACTATGACGAAATCTGAGGCTTTTCATAGAATGTGCCTGAAATTTTCTTTTGAGTTTATTTCGTTCGTTTTTATTTATATACGTGCAATTGTATTTATTTTAGTCTTTTATTCTGTTTCAATTTTTTTTCAATAATTTCGTCTCATTTTGCGTGTTTTAGTGGTTTTGCACTCTATTTAGATCGTTTTCGCCATTATTNAAGAATGTGCCTGAAATTTTCTTTTGAGTTTATTTCGTTCGTTTTTATTTATATACGTGCAATTGTATTTATTTTAGTCTTTTATTCTGTTTAAATTTTTTTTTCAATAATTTCGTCTCATTTTGCGTGTTTTAGTGGTTTTGCACTCTATTTAGATCGTTTTCGCCATTATNTTTTTTTTCAATAATTTCGTCTCATTTTGCGTGTTTTAGTGGTTTTGCACTCTATTTAGATCGTTTTCGCCATTATTTAACATTATTTAGTTTTTCATTAAAATTAAGTCAGTTTTCAATTAGTTTTGTAATTTTCCTTTCTTTAGAAAGTTTTTCGCTCTTTTTTATTCGTATTCACTACGTTTTGCTGAATTTTTCTTGCATGTGTTGATTTTACTTTATTTAGTTGGTTTATAATCAGCTTTGATACTCTCCGCATTATTGCGTTGTTTTTAACTTTTTTCATTTTCAGTCAGTATTGTTTCATCATTTTATATATTTCTTTTAGTTAGTACCCGTAATTATTTATGTAGTTTTTCATTCAAATTAATTTAGTTTTAACTATAATCGTAAGAATTTATGCATTTTCGTTATTTCTATACGGTTGGCCACTATTGCCGCCAATCCTCAATATTCAGTATCTTTCAACAGGTGGCAAGTAGTGACATTACCGGAGTCAGAAGGTGCAAAATTTTAAAAGTTTAATCATTAGAAGGATAAGTATGAATATAATTACCATTAGTGATAATAATATTAAAATTTACATGCAACTATGTGCACGCAAGTAGTTACATCAAATATAGTTAACTAATGGTTTTATGTGAATGTCTAAATAGTTATTTTTTGCGATATAGTTTATATAATACATAACTTGTTTCTAGCTATAGAATTTAACTGATTGAAGTTATTATGTACTTAATGTCACAGTGATTTAATAATTGTTATTGCTTAACTTCGTGTAGCGGCAACAAATTTAAAGACAGTGGCAAGCATGCACATTAATAGGCCTACCGCTGCTGTTAATTTTATTATCTATTAGGGTTGTGGCCAACATTCAGTTCACAGAAACGTCCAAGCACGCTATAAAACTGTGTTTGAAACACCCAAGGGAAATTTACGAAGTTAATATATTTGGAGGTGACCTAATCATTTATGGTTATAAACATGTAAATCTTGCACGTCCAGTACTTTCAATCACACACTGCCGTGTGTTTCCATCAGTGCTACCTGGAAACGTAAATATTTCAACAGGCAATCTTTATTTTCCAAATAGCCCACCAAAACACAGTTTAATAGCATTTTACCTTTAAACTATTTCTTACTAGCGGTTACCAACACAGTGATGAACTCACTGTTTCTAAATAATATTGTTCAAGAAATAAATATTATAATTTATAGAACCTAATTTAGGGAAAGCTTCATATAATGAAAAAAAAAAGTTATTTAAAGCAATTATACTATTTAATGTTAACGTTATGTGATTAATAAAAAAAAACAGGCAAACATGTCACGTATGGGATAATTTTTTAATGTTTGTTTCAAATAATGTAAGGATGCCACGAGTGTATTAAAAACAAATACATATATTACATGCGTAAAATATCTACTACACATGACATAAATACCATACGCAACGAACTTCTGTAGCATACATTATATATGTACATACATACATGCTTACGTACATGCATGCATAAGATTATATTTTCAAAGGAAAGTAGCCTGAAAAATTGTTTACTTAAACTGATGCAAGAATTATTTGTCGACGTTGATAACACGAATATTTTTGGTAACTTCGGCGTAGTAATTGAAAAAAGTGGCAAAATAAGGGTAAAAATCGTAATGCGTTTATTCCAGGATAACAAAAATGGCGATATTTCTGTTAAATAGTTTTATAACAGAACAACTTTGTGGTGTCTACTGAGCTTTATTGAATTAGCCATTATCCAGAAACGATTATTGTTTCATCTTAAAAAAAACTTTCTGTGCTATTTTCAATAAACTAGAGTTATACGCTTTAACTTTATGTCGTGTACCACCTTTACGATTTACTTTAGTCCTGCAGTTGTAAGTATGTTTATTAGTTATTCTTTTCGCGACGATCCTGCAGCTGAGTCACATGGATAAATTTAATTTTCATCCTGTACACCAGTTTACCATAGTAGGCTTGAATTGCTGTAGGTCCTTGATGGTTTAAACAGTTAGAGATATGTAAAGTTTATCTATACTAATTAAATAAACTGTATTTATTTTTCATATTCTTTTGTTTTGTTCTGCGGTTAACTGCAAAATATAATTAAAATTTACCTATTTTACATAAACGAGCTGTACTCGCACTGTGTAGTGTAACATAACATATATATATATATATATATAGGCTACTCACAGTAAATTGAGCAATTTTGAAAGCACTCTAATTTGAAATAATAGGCAATGAATATATTTTATTTTAGCCTTTGACGTTAACTTCCGAGTGCGGTGGAATATACACATTGTGTTTATTAATAACATGGCAATATTTATTTTAAAAAGGTTAGAGGGTAAAATTGGCTCAATGGAAAAAGTAACTAGGGTCTCAAAAGTGCTCACTTTACCGTGAAAAGCCTATAAATGTAGATATTCAATTTATTTGTATTTTTATATAAAAACCGTTTAACTTTGGTACATAATTTAAACAGGTTTTGAAACTTAAAATTTTAATAACTCAAAGAATATACTGCTAAAATTATAAACTATTAATAACAAGGTATAAAAATTCTTGTTATTTTTCTTAGAAAAACTGTCGGATCAACATTTCTTCATCCGGATACAACCCATAAAATTGTAACGGTGGGGCGAATATCATATAATGCTATCCGTGCATAAACATTCATATTTTTGTTGCATATTATATACGTTTATATATATTTAAGCTGACAGCAAAATCGAGTCGCCATACATGTTTAAAGACGTAGTAAATTTATTCTCCTGCAGATAACTTTGCACGAGGTTGATCTGGCTATACTTACCTGAGAGGCGCGTTACATAATTCATAGAATTTTGAGAGGTACCACAGTGCTGGCAATGTCTCGTTCTACGTGAGGAAAATGGTACGCAAAGCAGACATTGGTGATAAGTAAGAAAAGTGATGACATTTGATCATGTCAAAGCCCACTGAACTGTACAACTCTTTGATGCAAGAATATATGAACACAGATATCGTCTACATGTAAACACTTCTCCATTCCATGCCAAACTTATTTGCAGTTGTTATTTGCGCTTCGTACTCGTAGATATATTACACCCTACTATGAGCATTTCAGTTACAAGTGACTAATTTTTTATCCGTTGAACAAGAGGAAGAGAGGAGGGACACACTACATAATGAACATACACACACACATTGAGGCTAATATTACAACCGTATGTGTAACTTGAAAAATGCATATGACTTCTTTTAAATTGTAAATAATAGACTTGAGAAAGGGCATGTATTTAATTTTGTAATTCATTTATCGGGGAAAATCATTGTAATATATACATAATAAAATATCAAAACACAGATTTTTAAAACATTTTTAACTAAAAAAAAAGAGAATTAATAACAGCAACATTCTGTAAGGTTGACATTTTTTGAATGTCATTATGCTATGCTCTCTCTAAACACGAATCTTCTCATAAAAAAATAAATATGAAATACAATTAAGAAAATTATCAAGAATTGTAATATTGACGCATTCTGCGTCCCTATATTTTATTCGTCAGAACACACGCTCTGGCGAAGCTCGCAGGCGGACGACCGCAATAAGGATTAAGGGTTTTGTGGACGTGCCGGAAGAGTGACGCCAGGAGCCTCGCAGCTGCAAAGGCGTGCTACCAAAGGTTTCTGCACGTGCAACTGTTCCTGCACGTGCAGACGACATCCGGAGACAACGGAAGGCACCAGGGCGCGGACACAGCTGCATTTTGCAGCTGCCCAAGGGACACCGAGATCCCACCACCAGCTGCGTCTGTCCCGGGCTTGTACCGCAATAAACCATGAGAGCTTTTAGCGGACGTGCGTGCAGAACGGGACAATAAACTTCCAGGCCAGAACCAAGGGACGACGCCAGGCCGGCTGCGGACCACACGAGCAGCGGCCACGTGTTTTATGACCCAGGGGGACGACAAGCACCCCGGACCACGTGCAGAGATGGGGGAAGTTGAATATGGTGATGGACGCTACAAAACCACATGAAGGGGGGAGCAACGGGGCAGTCAGTTGAGAGACGTCGAATCAGTCAGTCGGGGGACCTGAAGCGAGGCGTCCGGGTCGGAGCCGGACGAAGCCAGTGCGATGAACGAGTCAGTCAATCAGTCATTCGCGGATCGAGCAGTCAGTCAGTCAGCCGGAGTCAGTCGAGGATGGAGAATGCATCACGACGTCGCCCTCAGTCGGAGATCGTCAAGCGGGACGTGCGGCGGGAAGAATCCGAGGAAAGTCAGTCAGACTTCGTCAAACGCAGAGTACTACGTGGACCCGAGAATGAGGAACTTCGAGGCCAGGCGTCGGGACGCCCCACCAAGCACCGGAGCAGTTCCAAGCCGCCAGCCTAGGGAAGACAACGCCGCAGTGTCAGATAAGTAGTTCTACACCAGGTGTGAAGAATCCTGCCCCCCCCCCCCTCACGACGCCAATCGTGGCGTCAAACCATACGTAGCCTACATAGAAAAAGGGGAGGGGAGTTTGTCTCGTGAGTTCATGTACCAGTTAACCTGTTCATGCAACAATAAAACTCGATTATGTGAACTCACAAATAAAGTGTAATTTATTAGTAAATTGGACCTAGAGACAGCAGTGTCGACGTATTCCTACGCCCTATCACTGAGGGCTAGCATCAAGTGCTGGCGCCTCACGCCGCAGAGCAGAATCAATACCTACTTCCAAACTTCAGCATTTGGCGAGTATCAATATTTTATTAATTTTTAAACTACGTAAAACAGCACAAAATTTCAATATTGTTAATAATGTAACACAAACTACTGCAGATATATGTTACATAAACAGCGGGAACGAAACGTTTATTATCTCTAATGACGTACTGTTATTCTTAAAAATGACGAATCTTTAAAATCGGAATTACACTACTCTTGTGTACTTAAAATAATGCACATTCAGTGTTCCAGAAATAAATAAAAAATTCTGCACGAAGTTTTTGTCATAATGTCAATTGTTGGAGTTATAAAATCATACATTTTCGTTACATGAAAAAAAGCTAGTGATAAAAAACTTACTAAGGGAAATGCATAAGCACACATGCTTACATATTAGCGTTTACAGTTAGCGTACACAGAGAAACACGGGCAAACACTAGCTATTTCGATAGTGAAATGTATACGTATGAAAAGTGGCCTGATAATTGTCCGACATGAATTTCCTGCTCTACTGCGCTAGTACCAACATAATGGTTTCTGTTAATTTTAGATCCTAAATACGAGGTGCCTTTTTAAAGGTTTAGGGCCAGTTTCACAATGTCTGTTTAAAATATTGGTTACATAAACATACGATAAATTTAAACAGGACGATTAAGTAATGATTGGTATGATACTGTTTCTCTAAATAATTTTACCGTTTGTTTAACTAAACAACAGTTATGGCAAATATGTCAACAATGCAATGACGTATCGGCTTACTATCGGCTGAAATGAGAGCTTAATTTGTTTATTACGGTGTGTTGTTTAAGTTCATGAAAGGTAAACATGGAAAAAAACAGGCGTTCGAGGTCAGAAAATTTAGTTTTTTCCGAAACTGAAACTGTAATTTCTCTTGTGGAAAAATTATGCAGCAGTACTTGAATGTAAAAAAGTGACATCGTTACGTGGAAACAAAAAGATGAGGCGTGGGAGTTCAATTCTGGAACCTGCATGTTCTCACGGTCTGTTAAAACACTGAAGTCAAAATATGACCACATAAAACGCTTAGTTCGAAAAAATATATATATAGCAGTGAACGTATGTAAATTTTGAAGACGAGAGGTGGATTACCTCCAAAACTCAACGTAACTGCCACCGATGAACGTTTAAACTTATGTTTGGTAGGTATTGTTTGATCTTCGTGTGTAAATTACAATATGTTTAATATTTTGGGTAGTAGGAGTTTACATTTTCATTCCCTACTTGTAGAAGTTTTGTCCTTGTATACAAACCAAATATTTGCCACTATACTCTATTGTTACATGTTACACACATGGGAGTGTTTATATTTATTAAATAAACAATATTGTCGTATTAATGAATACGGTGCCTTGAAACAATATTCGTTACCACTGTTGACACCTAAGTAAATTAATAAATTACTTAAAATCTGCCCCCATTTCAAAATTTCTGTTTTAAATAGAGGCAAGTTTTAAAGGTTATGTTCTCTCTGAAATGATATAATTTACAAAGAGAGTTGCACGTAGCATGGAAAAGGAAATAAAAATACAATGCCAAGAATTTTATTCAGCAGTATCACATGTGAAATAAAAGTAGCTTATGCAAAACCATGTCACCAAAAATAGCATGTAGTATATTCTAACCATGATATAGTTACTTAAAGTGTGAAGTGTACTATAATCATGTTACCAAAACTAGTGGCAGATGGTGACTGTTACACGAGAGATATTCTGTGAAAAATATTGAAAGTGTGATGAAAGAAAGTGATTGTCAATTGTGCCCATTTTTGTTTAGTTTTCTTAACTGAGTACACTTTGTTTATATTACAACATACATTTATATGTTAAGAAGGGTATTGTCCACCCATAACCTAAACGTATGCAAGGATAATATTAGTGAGCTATGTTTGCATTATTTTTCAGGTGAAATTCTGCAAGATTGCTTGGTATTTCAATGAAACTAAGATGTTGGTGAAGAAGTCCTTTGCCAGCATACGAGATTAAACTCTATTTACAATATTAATACGTAAAAATTAATTATATTGTAAAAATAATGTGTAAGGAATGATTTATCTATACTAAATCAGTTAATTATTTGTATTTATAATTCACAGTTCATGTTTTATCCCCGCTCACGTATGTTGTTGTAGCAGTACACAAATAGCCATATTTGTAAATTGTTTTAATTATCTCATTAATCAATACCTCACCTTCTGTTTAAGTAAACCATTGGTTATGGTCTCGTAAACCATCAAATAACCTTAAACGTACATTGAGAAACAGGAAAAACAGCTACCCAGCACTTAAAATGTCATCAGAAGTTAATTGGAACATAACCATACATTGTGAAACCGGCCCTTAGGCTGTTCATGGTAAACTGAGAACTTTTGAAAGTCCTGCTGAAGATATACTTACATGCACATTGTGTATTCTTCCGCCATACATACAATTAACATTCCCATGAGCCTGATGACTTTATTCTTGCATCGGTCAAATGAATCTCGATAGTTATTAGAAAAGCAAATAATTTACCAATACGCTAATTCGTATAATTTTATGTATTATGAAAACATAAAGCAAAATAAATAATTTTATTATTCAGAAATGTTTATCTAACACTTATAATTAAACTTCAAGGCTGTTGCCTGGTTTGAAATCAGTGAGATTTGAGTATAGGGAAATACATGTTAAAGAAATTATATTTTTTTAACCCAAATTTTTAAGATTTAAACTTGAAACAAAAACTTAAATGGGAGAAATTATATCATCAAGCTCTGTATCAAGGCAAATATAACAATTAGTTTTTCAATAATTTTTTATTTCATTATTAAGGTTTCTGATCTGTCCAGGAAACAGGCTATACATTAATGTTAATAAAGGCTTTGATAGTTAAGAAGTATGCATTTTTCTGCTCAAAAAAGTCCATGGTTGTATATATCTATCTTTAACAGGAACGTCGAAAACAGAACTATATTTTGCAAATACATGGTGCAGGGGCAAATTCTACAATAGAGCCAACAGGATATTGCCGGGAAGACGGCTGGCTAACTGCCTCGCCTGGTTCACGTGGGGTGAGTCCCCATAGTCCGAGGAGCGAGGGCCCCCCTCAATTAACCAAGTTAGTAGTAATCTCCTGTGGCTCTGAGTTTCTTTCAGTATTCGTTCCATCCAGTGGAGGGCAGGCAGTTGAAACGAGACCTGTTCTGGGGATGAAACCATCTGAGCTTTTACACTGTACACAAAATTTGGTGTTCCTATGCGGTAAAGCTGAACATGTAATGTTTTCTTGTATTTTAACAGCGAAATCCATACGCCATTTTCTTTCATGCGTGGTTATGATATTCCAATGTTTTTCGAGTCTAATTTAATATAGGTGTTAATAATTGTCTCATACAAAGCTGGATTTTTGTGCGTAAGCGATTTAAAAAACTGCTCTGTGATGCTCTGTTTGCAAGCAACGAGCACTAGTAATTATTTAAATTAAAACGAATTCGTTTAAATTGTTTTTCTTTCAAAGTAGTAAGAGTGCGCAAGATACTTAAAGTTCATTATTTGATATGCAATCGAAATAAGCGTATTTTATATACAAACCAAAATTCGAACATTATTTTAACGATAGTAATATTAGCTACAGAAAAATATGGTTTTGTAACGTTGACAATTATTCTTCAGTCTTTTCTCAAGACACCTAGCAGCAATGATCAATGAATAATTAATTCGCCGGCATTTACGTAATTTTACGGGTTTCTATGTGACATTCTGTAAGTATTAAACAAACATATATTTCACTGTTATAATTATATACTGCTACTCTAATTCTGTGAGTTAACCTAATGGTTTAACATTTTATACGAGCTACTATTCATTTAATATTTTTACAAAGTGCAGTATACACGTAACTTAATAAGTAAAATTAAACTAAAAGCACTGTACAGATATTAAAATACTGAAAAAGAACTCAATTAATAATAGACGTTCTATTTTTTCCAGAACATAAGTTACAGTTTGGGTTTCAGATTTCTGAATTTAAATCTGAATGGTAGCTATAACAATACTTGCTTTATTAATTAAAGTTGTATAAGAAAATTAAGAAGTGTTTTTTATTTAATGTAACAAAAATTGTAACTCCTATACCTAATAAATGTACAGTTTAAACAATAATAACCTAGACTAGAGCTGCCCATTTTACGAATAATTTACGCACACACAAGATCCTTGAGCACTGAGCCTCGCAGTGTACAGTGCTGGCCAAAAGTGGATTTCCTGTGCGTTACATAAACAATTGTGGAAGCCGGGATTAGAATGGACCAAAGCCATGCACAGATGAAAAAACATAGTACAATTATTTATTTGATCACTCATCATTCGATAAATTGTTTAAGTTTCCTTATTCCAAAATGCAAACGGATAACATTTATATTAT
Organism: Clitarchus hookeri; assembly: GCA_002778355.1. Taxonomy (NCBI): domain Eukaryota; kingdom Metazoa; phylum Arthropoda; class Insecta; order Phasmatodea; family Phasmatidae; genus Clitarchus; species Clitarchus hookeri. The sequence goes on from NQII01000637.1 coordinate 382,608, forward strand.
AATCAGTAATGGATTTAAATGTTTAAAATCCAGAAGACAAATCTGTCAAATATATTTTATGTGCAATAATTAACGAGCAAAAGTGGATGAATAGTATGAATGTTTGTTAGAGGATTTCAATTATGGCAAATTATGACTTACCCGAAATTTCTTAACTGTAATTGTGTAATTTTAGTGGGTGAGGCAAGTATAATTTGAAATAGAAAGTAACTTGTGAATTGCCGTAACGAAGTGTAATAACTCCTTTTTACTTGCGATTCTTGCGTGTAATAATAAATTTATACTATAGACTACAAATCTGTTAACTAATAACTAGTAATATTATTTTAACTGAAAGTTCGTAGCTGCCGCTGTCCTATACGGATGAAATATTTTCGAAGTTCTACATACAGTAACAAGAAAATCACGTGTTATAATGGTTTAAGAGTAGCATATAAATTACTTTGGTGTTTCTTCTTCATTTCACACGCATATCGCCCATCTATTTCTTAAAACAAAACAGTCTCTAGCTTGCTACTTTCTTTCCTGTATACGTCCATAAAAATAATCGCAATACCAATTTTTAACCATTTTTTACGTATAAACATTTTTTTCTAAAGAAAATATGACATTGCGTCGTTGTTTTGAAATTACGTCATTGTTATGAAATTACAATTTTCAAGTGATGATGAGTTTATTTTCAAAGCTATTCGGCCACGCGAAGCGAGCAGGAAGTGGTTTTGAGTTTCCTGTATATGGGCAGAAGCTGTATGAGCACGGAGGAGGTGCAGATAAGGGTGAGATTCCCGTGTTTCTCTGCAGCACCCGCCATCGCGAGGAACTGAGTGGATGAGCGTGAGCTATGCTCAGCCACAGTAGAGTATTGAGGTGGTACGCGCGAGACTGAAAACCTGCAAATAATTATCTCTGGCAATACATTTGAGCTCTAACCCAGAAATATTGCACTGTTGGAGGAAAATAGTATAAAAGTACTGTATGCCACTCGGAATGTGTCATTGTTCGTGATTTCGCATGCAATGCAGTGAGAAACTTCTCTGAAGGCACCTGGAGAGTATTTCACGTTTCCCGTCCATTTTCGGAGAGTTAATAGACCAGGCAGAAGAATAACGACTTTTTCCTTCATCATAAAAGCAGCGGCTATATCACTGTCTCCCCACCAAACTTGCCGTTTTATTTTATTTAAAATTCTTTCTATTTGCTTCGGGGTGAAAATGTTTTCTAAAATCTCCTTCAATTATTGTTTACTGATATTTTACATCGTTTATGAGCCAACTTCCAGTCAAGCAACAGCGATTTCAAAACCGGGTTTTTCTTTTGTAAATCTCACCTCATTCTGTTTCCTGCTTTCAGGTTGTTTCTGCAGAGAAAATATTCGCAACTTTGTTAACTTTATTTCTTTTTAAAAGTGTACATCTTGTGTAAAATTAGGTGGCGTGGCTACCTCAGCATTTGTATCGGTGCTTTGATTTTGTGAGGTTCCACGCTTTCCTTGTGACATTGCTACATGGACACCAGATCGAAGTAGCTTGAATTTGAACAAATTTTGTTTCATGGTTTTACACTGCAGTCTTTCGCGCGTCGTAGAATCGACAGCTTCCTGGCTACTAAGCAAATTTATTTTAGGGAATGCTTCAAGTTTCAGCAGCTTTCTTCTTTTCTCTGCAACAATTCAGCCTGCAAGTCTCTTTCGTAACTAGTCATCGTTGGTAAAATGTTCGGAACAAATTCTCACCGTTTTGTGGTAGAATTTGTCATTCATGTCACACAAAAAAAGACTACTGCAACTTTAAATTTATATATATGGTTTACGTTAACTATTTTTGTTGGTACATTACACTGATTCAGTATTTTCTCTATAGAAAAGACTAAACATGCAGTTTTCGTTCTTTGGCTAGTTAATTTTTCTGTGTATTGGAAATTATTTTAGAAATAAAAAAGATTAATTTAGTGATCTGCTAATGAAATACAAGTTTAAACCCTAAACTGTTCAGGGCCTAATTTGTAGGCTGCCTATTTGATAATCCGGCAATGAAAACTTTTGGGCAACTTGATTTTCTGACGTAGGGCCAGGGAACCGCAGTTATCTTCCCTGGCAGGGAATTTACTACATGGTAAAGTAAAAGCAGAGTCTGGGATCGAATTCAGGCCGCCTAGTGTGGTAGAAGACGTGTACGAAACATCAAGTAGTGAAGAGGGCCTGCACGTACGATGAACGCGTTATTTTAATAGTTTAGTATGTGTGTCAGATCGCGTACCAAAGTTATTGGTTGCATTGACTTTAGAAGGCACGGAAAGACCAAGAGCCTGGGATAGAGTAAATTTCAACAGAGAAGAGGACGTCAAGTTATTTAATATTTTATTTTTAATGGTTCCAAGAGAAGATTTGTCGAATACTTTCAACGCCGGCGTTCAGAATTTTGCAGGAAAAGTATAGGCTTATTAGTACACAGAAAGCAGAGAAACTAGAACGCCTCTTTTCAATAACTGCTTTTGTTTTTTACTGGCTTTGATATTTTACACATGGTCGAAATGAAGATTTATTTCCATTATTGAACTGAGCTTACTAGGAAAACTATTACATGGTAAAATTTTTTTCACTTGGTATAATGTAATTCAGTTTATAGCAAATTCTGAGGAAGTGTTTCTAATATAATTTAAACAAATTAATTAATTTTCATCGCATCTGAATTTTTTGTAATTTTAATTTTTTCTGAATTTTAATTTTTTCGGTAATTTTCGGGTAGATAATTTTTTATTCAATTAAACTCTATCATAACCCTCTCTGTTTGTTTCATTGTGTAATGTCGTGCCTATTTGGTTTTTGTTTAGTAAATAAATTCAAGTACTCCAGTTTTCAGTTGTGCGTCTCATTCCACAAAGCTGCGTTTTGTGATTGTACGTTTATGTATATATTTGAGGGTTTTTTTCCACCTGTATTGATAGGCCAGGTACGCTTCTAAACTTTAATTATATTATTTTCATATAGTCTAGCAGGGTAAGATATACATACTTACACACACGATCCAATAGTGTATACGTTACATTACATTAACATGCCCCACGACTTGACTATATACAAATAAAAACAGAATGGTCTGACACACAGATCGATTGCTTGGTACTCAAATATGGGAGTCTTCATTGTGTATGTTGTTCATAACCATTATGTAGTCTAATTTCGGTTGGCTATCAACTTCTTTCGCTGTAAAAAATTCATTATAATAATAAAAAAGTTTCATAAATCACAACCTGATAGGAAACATTTAATTCCAGTTTTCTCTGTTACAAATTAAATTAATTTCAGCAGGTCCAATTTAAGGTGGCCATCTTGTCCACCATATTGAATCCATCTGACACTGACGTTGACCCTGGTGACCTTTGAAATTTAAACCTCCAAAACCTGAAAAAATCCCCAAAAAATTACAAAAGAATTATTTAAACATTTATTTTAAAAAAATTCATTTATATTGTTAAAAAATTTATTGAAATAAACTTAAATTTCCGGAGCTCCCCTCCCCAGTACCACACCAATCAGATGACTGACCACAACCACTCCCCCTACCAATATATTTAATTGCAAAATTGCCCCACCACCAACACCAATTACACTGCTTCGCTCGACCAATAAGTCGGCTGGCCTCCACCATCTTCCAATAGATTTAACTGCCCAATTACTCGCATTCGCTCGACACAACCCACCCCCACCCATGCCTCTCGATGGTTAATTACTCAACCTCACCAATGATTCCAATTGGCTAATTACTCACATTCGCTTGACTCCCCTCCACATCCGAAACCAATTACTTAGGTACGCTCGAACCCCTCTCTTCCTCCCTCAAGATCTTACCACCACACCATTGCTCATTCTGTAATATGCAGCCATATTGGTGTTTTTTTCGTTTGGCGTTAGTTTACATTTTCAACACCTTGATGGCACTAGTGTATCAATTACTAAATTATTTACCAGGCAGCGCTAATTTATCGATTTAGCCACAATGTGAGACATCGTTCTGTCTTGCCTTAGCTCAACACACCATATTGTTTTTTTTTCGTTTGTCATTTGATTATATTTTAAACACCTAGGTGGCGATACTGTATTCATTTTACCGATTTCGTCACTAGATGACTTGCCTATTGAGCCACCAAGTGGCAGTCCTATTTGATTGTTTTAAGGTATAAGTGATGCTGTCGGTGCACTCCATAGTGTATTCTATTTCCAACACATATGTAGCATTAATTTATAAACTTTGCTGTCAGGCGAGCTGACGGTAAACGCTATTCTTACGATTTAGCCGCAAAGTGAGCTGTCTGCTCTCACATTTGTTTCATTGATAGAAAAAAAACTTGTAGTTTTTCATTCTATAAAAAAATTATTTTTCTAATCACCTACATAAACAATTTTATAAATCAACCTTTTTTGTATTAAAACAGTTAATTAATACCGATAAAAACACATTATACGTTTTAATGCTAAATAATTACCAATGAAATTCAGTATTTATTCTGTTACCCCTCACCCACAACTTTACTCCGACCAATTATTCACCCTCGCTTAATCTCTTACCACTACTGCTCTTGTTTTCAGCATTTTCCACCAGGGCGTGCTGGTGTGGGGAAAGTATATAATGGGGAAAATGTCGACCTTCGGCACAGTTTCCCGCCTGATGTTAGAGGTGACATCGCTCTCTCGCCCTAATTCTTCTAGCATTTTGACCGGTAAATTCAGATATTTAGTAACATCAGGTCGCGGGATTTTATCAAACGAATCAATTTTCAGCAAAAATACAAATCTGCTAAAATTTGGAGTGTAGGTTTGTGCCAGCTAGTCTCTGGAGGAATATCTAACGTAATTAAATACAATACTACAAATTATATTTGTTTTATAATTGATATAATTAGCAGCGATCTAATGTGGAAAGCCGTTACCTCACAACCTGTGGCACTACTGTAACACTTCATTTGCATTTACCAAATGTGTTCGAAGATACGAAAAGTATGAATGTTCGAATAATGCAGATCGATTGACATATAAGTGTATACAAAGTGGCATGGTATAAGCTAGGCGCGACAACTTGCAGAGACATGCAAAAACCTGCGTATCTGTAGGACCTTCACCTGCCGAAATCCATCACGCAGTGTCTCCTCAGCAGCGTACGAGTGTACTTCCTACAAAACAAAGTGTTGAAGATGAGCATCTACCATCGTGCCACCAACCATCACGTCCAATAATCATGGCAGGGTCTGTGTTGGTCAATGTCAATCGTTTCGTGGAGGCCCGAACTGCATTCCATCACAGTCTATAGAGCTATACCTCCACCACGAGAGCGGGTATTCGAAAGATACTTGCACATGTTTAACTCGAAAGGGATAATACATCGCTCTTGGCTCTCCACATAAACAAACCACAAATACGATTTAATGTATGGCTCGAACACAGCATTGCAAAACTGATCTTATTCAACGAAAGGAAAGTATCCGAATCGAAGGGCAATCACCGAGTTCCCCTTCCCCTTTAAACAAAATGCTTGTCCCCCTAAGCAATATATTTGTTTAAAATTCATGTTGGGAAAAAAATCATGTATCGTGTAAGGATGCGTTATGCAGCTTTATGTAAAGTAATCATGGCTCGAAAAACCCAAAAACAGAGTTAAAATTACTTCGCTACCCCCGTGGTATGCGATATGCACAATAAAGGAACCCATGCATTACCTCTCACCAAGGCATAGACGCTTAACTAAAAAAAACATTTCCTCCCAAGTTTAAAAGAAGTATCTTTGGAAATGTAGGCAACGGGGAAAAAAATTTTCTATATGGTTACTCCACGAGCAACGATATTTTTATCTCCCAGTGTCCTGATGTAAAACTCTTTATGAATTCAAATATCATATGAATAGTACGTTTTACAAGGAAAAAATGTATACCATGAGGAGAAGCTAGCGTAAAGTATACCCACCACAAGTACAAAATCATAAAAAACTTTTACCTTCGGCAAACAATATTACTGTATTTTTATACATTCGTATGCGCTCGCTCCATTATGATACATATCTGATCCTCAGTTAAACACCTCCATCCTTCCCCTCCAGAGCCAATCCACACTGCTACGTGACTTTAGGGGAATGAAATGTGACATGCGAACATGTGTAAAATATTTACGGCATCTAATCAAACAGGTGTCAATTGAATTCACTCTTTATGAATTACGCGAATAAAAACATAGTTATATTCCCGAGATACTATTCAACCATGCATATTTATACCACAATACGAATTCCAGAAAAGAGACGCGCATACAGCTCTCATTCATCACCCATCAACCTCGTCGAGATATATAGGGAGAGACTTTATAAGTGCGAAAAAAAATTGAGCATATTGCAGCCAGTGCATTACAGAGGACATTAAATTAAAGTTATGTAATTTCCTTTTGAATGTAGAACATTTATTCTATGTACAAATGTTTTGTAAATATATTCTGGCTCGAACTCCACCTTTGTTTTTTTTTCGTCAAAAACATTGTGAAATTTTTTATTAATTCCTGTGAAACCAAATATATTTTTAATGCTGTGAAACTTAGAAATAAGAAAAAAAAGGTACATTCTCCACTTGCTGATACGTCAAACACACACACTCACACAGAGTCCGGAATATCCCACTTGCAGGCGAGACTGATAGACGCATTAAAATACTATAAAGACAAAAGCATACTTAAATAAGTGGTCACGAGTTCCATTACAGAAGCAAACGAGAGACACTTACTGTCATAATCTGAGCTCGCGCACACGTCCAGACTCGCTGCAACAGGCGTTGAATTGGACTTTGCCCTAGCGCACTGACCGTTAGAGCGCCGAGGGGAGACCACGGAAGGCTTGTCGCTCCACCAGCATGTATTATTTTAAACACAAGCGAACTTTAATTTATAGGATAATAAGCACAAATGATACCTGCACGCACAAGTAAACACCAGTGGAGACCCATATTTAGGGCGTTGGGGGGGGGGAGGGTGGTTCAATACTCAAATCATTCGGCCGCATTTATTATTTTAAAAATCACCAGATTCGGTGTTGGACAGTCGATAATGCTAGGAACATATAACAAATCGGGTCATTATTATTATATTCGGAACCCAGCGAACGAGCCCTTTCAACTCCTAATGTATATACTTAGAAATATTTCCACGCCCAAATATATAGGGTTCAATAAGTGTTAAACGGTTCGGAAAAAAACTACCACAATATTCTATCAGTACACTTCCACAAATACGACTGTAAACCTTCTTAGACGAATAATATATTTAACAATTATTACGTCGGAAAAACTTAAGGAATTTTGGCACAAAAAAAATATATATACTCTCATGAATCCCAGTTAAGGTAAGAGAAAACAGAACACCCATTACATAAATAGGGAAAAAAGTTGCCGATTAACAAACTTATGATAATATGCTTCATGACTCGAACAGTGCCTCATATTTATATTTCCGAATCAACGCAATATATCCCGATGTGAATAATGCTTAGTATTTTTAGTTGTATTAATCTTGCATCTTTAGAGGAAACATCTATGTTTACACAACAAAAACCAGAAAAATGAAAATAATATAATGTCCAGTTGCCTAATTTAATTTTTTTAGAATTACACACTACGCAACTTAATATCAGAGCCGAAAACAAATTTTTATATAGTCCCCAGTCCATTATGAACGTACACAGATACCAGTGTATCATAGAAATACGAATGATAAATTTTCGAATGGCCAGATGCGTGATCTAACTTGACTTTTACCGATGTTCATTTATACGACAATCTTCGTGCAGCTCTGTAATATTCAGGAAGAGTGCTGATATTCGCTAATATGCGTACGTTCTGTCAGCTCCTCGTGATGCCACAAATATAGAAAATCTCGTAATATGCAAACACATAAGCAATCAATTCACTAAAAAAAAAAAGATTAATATACTCTTGTTTACACCCACAATATTTATTTCCCATGCAAAGTTAAAAAAAAAATATCAGGTTACAGTAGAGATTACTGAGGTCAGAAGGCCTACTGAAATCTGCGAAATTATGAAAATTTGGATATATCAGTTCAGGCTCTCCATAGAAAACATCACCCCAGGGTCATTTTGCAACGATGACCGCTTTCATGATGTCGCATAACAAGGACACCGCAGCGGCTAGAGCTCTCGTTCCCCATCGCGAGTTTGCGCACAGCATACATTATTTTGTACACACATTTCCGCACAGAAAAGCCATTTCAACATCAGACCATTCTTCACTCGGCCCCTTCACCCCAACACAACGAGACAGGTTCGATTCCCGGCAGGGTCGCTCCTAGATTTTCGAAGTTTCATTTCTTAAAAACATTCCTCAAAAGCATTCCTTATTCCTAATACCCAAAATATTCCTTCCTTAGATCGTTTGTTTGTCAATCAAAATTCAGCAGACTTAAACGGACCGATAAAGACATAATACTTCTGTTTTAATCATATTCCATCTAGAGCATGTTCTCACGCAATTTCCACTTGAAACAAATCCTTATATTCGATTTTATACCACACTGAAATAATAATTTGTTCATAAAAGCAGTAGGGTAAGGTTCAAGAAATTAAAAGTGCACGAATAAGAGCACATAAAATTATTATCCTACTTTTTCCATGCATTCAATCTTTGCATTTCCTTGATGTTACACAACGGTTTCATCCGATGTAGACGCTTTCTTTAAGTTCACCAATGATGGAAGATATTTCCTTACTGTGCAAGTCAATCAAATGTCTGAGTCTATCAACAAGTTCATTGGGTCTTCACGAAATATGTAGTGACGCATTCTTGTCGTCTTCTGCATTATTCACAACCCTTTATTCAGCAAAGCCGGTGGGGAGATGTTTAAGGACGTCAAAAAAATCGTCTGTTTTCACCGTCAACACTGTCTTCGTTATCGTATCCACGACCCTTCTCTTTTTTAGCAAAGGCATTACCCGTTTCTTCGTCAGCACAAACATCAACGAGTATCATTTCCTTTGAAGGAGGAGTATCGTTGGCAACATTTGTCTTTGTAGTTACTGGTGCTACATTATTTTTTCGAAGTTTGTTAAGTTCACGAGTCAGTTTAGAAAGTATATATGTCAAACGAACCAATTGTATGGCACAATGATCTTTGCTTGTATTGGCCATAGTTCCCTCGCCTTCTGTGAACTTATTATGCAGCATATTGTTAACAGGAGGTAGCGATGAGGTCACATGTCAATTCTCGGTAGGAGAAAGAATACTGTGTACAGACCTTGATGTGTTTATTCAAGATATCACGTCGAGTGAACTGTCTAGGACTGTTTTTGCAGCTAATAATAACACGAGAATGGCTCTTCAAACAGTCACTCTTCTCATGTCACCGAGCATTGCTACTTTTACTGAAGGACTTGGCGCAGTGACAGTATTGTTTTCCATGTAATTTTTGGGCACTCGTTGAAGGCATGCATGTAGCCGTACATTAATTACACGATATCACATCGTCAGTGGCTTGCATCGTCTTTAAGCATACATGAATACATACACTTTACTCCAGCCGACTGACTCCTGTAGAATGACCCATTCAGACTGACTCCTGCCGACTGACTCCTGCAGATTGACTCCTGCCGACTATCTCCTGCCGACTGACTCCTGCAGACTGACTCCTGGTTTAAAAAAACTAACGTATGATTGATGAATATATTAATGTATATAGATGTAGATAATTCATCGCGTTCATTAAAAGTGTCAGGTATCAACCATTTTTCATATGGCGCAGAGCCAATGCTATTTTCGAAGCTATGGCCTGACGAAATCTCTTAGCTAAACGAACAGATGCTGGATAGCTCACCATCTATACCGCTCACTCGCGAGCATGCACATGATACTGAATGTAGCACCATCCGGTCGGGACTACAACCGGCGACACACACTCGCCAACATCTTCGATGCCAAGAAGCAAGTCGCCCCTTTGCGATGAATTTCACAAAACTTTTCACGAACCATTCATCCATTGTAGGAATTTACCCTCTCGAATCACTACACGAAACACATTGTGAATTATCCATCTGATTGGAGGAACATTTCAGGTACTACTGTTTTAAGGTGTCCGTCTTATTATCCCACAATTCCTTCTGCCGAACATTTCAAATATAAAATAGATGGGAGCACTCTGAGAAAACCCAAATACTCGTTCGCCCTAGAAGAAAACGTGCGGGTACTATCATGTATACATAAGAAAGGAATATACATAATTACGTATACAATAAATTAAAAATATATATTTATATATGTATATACCTAAAGCCATATTAAAATAATATATTGTTATATAAGTATCTACGTGTTCCCCTTAATCATAAAGAGTGAATACGATTGTCACCTACTGGAATAGATGCCGCAAATACAGACACACATGTTTGCAAGTCATTTTTTTATTTGGATAAAGTCACGTAGCAGTGTGGTGGGACTCTGGAGGGGGAAAGTGGTGTTGTTTAACCGTGGAACAAATATGTCTCTTAATGGAGCGAGCGCACGCGAATGTATGAAAATACTGTAATTATGTTTGCCGAAGGTTACAGTTTTTTATGATTTTGTACTGGTTATGGGTGTACTTAACGCTAGCGTCTCCTCATAGTAAATAATTCTTTTCCCTAAAAGTATTATAATATTTGCATTTATGAAGAGTTTTATATCCGGAAACTGAGAGCTATAAATATCGTTGCACGTGCAATAACCACATGGATTTTTTTTCTCGCTTCTTAAATTTCCAAACGTACTTATTTTAAACTTTGCAGGAAAGGTTCTTTTAAGTTACGCGTCTATGCCTAGGAGAGGGGGAATATATCGGGTCCTTCACTGTGCATATCTCATACCGCGGGGGTAGCGATGTGGTTTTAAATCAGTTTTTGGGTTTTTCGAGCCATGATTACTCTATAGAAAGCTGCATAATGCATCCGTACACGACTCATGATTTTTTTCCAACGTGTATTTTAAATAAATGTTTTGTTGAGGAGGGCAAGCATTTTATTTAGAGGGGAAGGGGCACTCGGTTATTGATTTGTCGTTAATATTTACTATGAAACACGCTCTTCGTATGCTTCTTTCTCGTGGCGTATATTTGGAGTATGTGATTTTTACAGTATTTTTGATATCTTGCCTTTCGATTTGAATAGCTTCCTTTCGTTCAATGGGGTCAGTTTTGCATTGCTGCGTTCGAGCTATACATGAAATCTTATTGGTGGTGTGTTTACGTGGAGAGACAACAGCGATGTTTTCCACAATTCTAGTAAAACATGTGCAAATATTCTTTGAATACCCACTCTCGTTGTTAAGGCATAGGATAGGTCTTTAGACTGTGAAGGAATGCAGTTTGGACTTCCACGAAACCATTGACATTAACCAAGCCAGACCCTGCCACGATTCTTGGGCGTGATGGTTCCTGGCACGATGGTGGATGTTCATCCTGAACCCTTGGTTTTGTGAGAAGTACACTCGTACGCTCGTGAGCACAACGGATTTTGACAGGTGAAGGTCCTACAGCTACGCAGGTTTTCGCATGCCATGCATATTTTAAAAAAATAATGTGTCACTCAATCTACGTTATTCGAAAATTCTTTCTTTTCGTGTCTTCGAACACTTTTGGTGAATGCAAACAAAGTGTTAGAGCAGCGTCAAGGGCACTAAGGCAATACCTTTGCAAATTGGTTCGGTGGTAAATATATAAATTATAAACAAACGAACTTCTAGTACCGTATTTAATGAGGCTACATATTCCTCCAGAGACTAGCTGGCACAAACCGATACTCCAAATTTGAGCAGATTTTTAATTTCGCGGGAACATGTATGCATATTATGTGAATGCTTGATAATATCCTGTGAGCTGATATACTTAAATATCTGAACTTACCCGTCAGAATGCTAAAAGACGAGAACGAGGGGAGAGAGGGCAATCTGTCACCTCTGGCATTAGACGAGAAACTGTGCCAAAGGTCTACATTTTCCCCATTATATACTTTCCCCACACCAGCACGCTCTGACGGACAATGCTGAAAACAAGAGCGGCAGTGATAAGGGATTTAGTGAGTGTGTATAATTGGCTGGACTAAAGTTGTGTGGTGAGGGGTATTGGAGTAAATAATCAATTTCAATGTTATTTTAATTAGCATTAAAACGAAAAATGTTTTTGATAGGTATTAATTGAAATTTTTAATTCCAAAGGAAAAAACGATTTAATAAATTATGGATGTAGGTGTACTGCTGATTCGAAAAAAAATTTTTAAACAGTATGAAAAATTACAGGCTTTTTATTTGTCCATGAAACAAATGTGAGGTCGGTCAGCTCACTTTGAAGCCAAATCGTCAGAATGGAGTGTTCCGACAGCTCGCCTGGCAGTGAAATCGTAAAATTTATGTTACCAATGTGTTGAATATAGTATCCAATATGGAGGGCGCTGACAGCATCACTTATACTTAAAAAACGTAAACAAATATGGCTGCCACTTGGTGGCTTAATAGGCAGGTTGTCTGGTAACGAAATCAGTAATTAATACACTATCGCCACCCAGGTGTTTAAAATGTAAACAAATGACAAACGAAAAAAAAAACATCATGGCGTGTTGAGCATAGGAAAGAGAGAACATGTCCTGCCTGGTGGCTACATCGAGAAATTAGCACTGCTTGGCGGGTAATTTTGTAATTAATACACTAACGCCACCTAGGTTTTCAAAATGTAAACAAATTACCAACGAGAAACCACTAAAATGGCTGCATACGATGGAATGAGAAAACTTGATGTTGTGTGTTGTTGAGGGTGAAGAAGGGAGTCCGAACGAATGCGTGTAGTTTGTGGTGGGAATAGAGGGGAGTCCAGCGAATGTGAGTAATTAGCCAATTGTAATCATTGGTGGTGTTGAGTAATTAACCAATGAGAATCATGGGTGGGGGTGGAGGGGGTCGAGCGAATGTAATTGGGTAATTAAATATGTTGGAAGGGAAACAGGGTGTGGAGGCAAGCCGACTAATTGATCGAGCGAAAATTAGTAATTATTGATGGAGGTGGTGCAACTTGGCAATATAATATAATTTAATTGTAAAGTTGTAGTGCATGTGAAGGGGGGTAGGGAAGTCAGTCGTCTGCTGAGTGTGGTTGCTGGGTAAGGATACCTCCGGAAATTTAAGATTTTAGATACATTTTTACTAATAAATTTTAATACATCTTTAAATCATATTTTTTTTAAATAAATGTTTATGTAATGTTTAAATAAACACAGACATTTTTTTTAGTCGTTAAAAGAATTTTTTTTTTTTACTTTTTGGGATTTTTTTAATTTTTTGTGTTTTCAATGCCAAATGTCACAAGGGCCAAGGTCAAAGTTCAAGGTCACGTAGAGCCTACATGGCGGACAATATGGCCGCCGGGGGACCGGAATGACAGAGCATGAACATCTACGAGCTCCGGTCCCAGGTCCCTATTGCCCAGACTGATCATAATCATTCTACTCATGCACCCTTCTAAATCAGTGAATTCAAACAGTGAAATACTAATGATTGAATATGTAGTAATTTTTCTGCCACTAGCCTGTGAATATGCGGAATTCACTTTCGATAAGTGATGTGAACATCATTGGTAATTTTGTTGATTCGAATAACTGATATCATTAGTCTTCAAGTGATTTCAATTGATAATATTTCACTGTTTTGCAGTCGAATTCCCCTGGTTTGAAGCAGTTATCAAATATTAAGTTTTATAACGTGTACAGATCTCAAAATTAAATGGAAAATTTATCATCTGAACATTATAAGTTAATCTGTAGAGTGGTTTAGAATTACACGGATTAGATATGGCAGATACATTTTGTTCCGATTGACTTTTATAGTAAATTCCATATCGTCACAATAATTTAAAGTTGATCTCGATGTTTGTATATCAAAAATAAATAATACTCTTAATTATGTAGTATTTATTAATGATTTTATAAATAAATTTTGGTGCTGGCTTAGTTAGTTTAATGACAAACATATTTTTCTCGCTGTGGGAAATGGGAATTCTTGTATCCCTGTCGGCGAATTTAAACTAATTGGGAGATAAACATTAGCAACAATTTATTACTAACTTTGTTTATAATGACCTTTATTATTAAGTTTATGAGCTTTGTAACGTAGCCAATTGTTTACATCAACAAACATCTGTTTAAAGGACCTGCATTTGCTACACAAATAACAATTTCATTTATTTAATAAAATGTCACAACGACACTGTCTCTTAAAGTTTCTTAAACAAGCTGATATCGTTAACCCTGTAATAGCATTGGTTAAATCCCTATTTATGAGGAAAAATCTTGTTCTAACTACAGAAAGTAAATTTTTACCCATGCTAAAGTTGTTGAGTGTTACATTTTTAGCAATCTGGTGCAATTATATTCACGTTGGTTGTTATTTTTATAACCCATTTAAGTTAATTAAACAATAGCTATCGCTGGCAACTGTAAAACGTGTTTACAAAATAAATATAACAGTTTGTACATGTCATCACATCTAGAATAGTTCTTGTAAACATATAAATGCGAAATCATTAGACGTACTTTTTTTGTAAAAGCCAAACATTCACCGTTGAATTTACGCAGCGCCCAGTGGATGCATTAATTTCTTCATTATTTCGCTTCGTGTTTGCAACGAACGCGAGAATCGCGAACAAAACTAATTTGCTTTCGAATCACCTTAGGTATGGTTGATTAGAAAAAGCATGCTGAATGTGGATATAAAATACGTGGGACTGCACCCATACGAGCCATTAACCGGTCCGGCAGCAGGTGGCCGTAACAGAGTGAGGAGGCACAACTGTAAAACGTCTCGCTTTTCAACTTTTTTTTTTGTGACTGAAGAGACATGCTGTGGGTCAATGTCCACCACCTGCTTTGCGTCTAGATTCAATTAAAGTTACTCTCCAAAAATTTTGCCTGCAAGTCTGTGAGCTGCAACTTGTCATACACGTAAATGCAACCTGCACAACAAGAGGGTATGGTGGATGAACCTGGCAGCCCCGTTACGTCTTGGAACTTCTATCCCTCCGTCGTTACTAACTTCACTGGGCGCGTTGCAATCAGTATGCCCGATTAAATGTATGCAGGCAGGGACAGTATTATTTTCCAACGGATTATTTCAAGTCCTCAATCAAACGTGAAGAGCCTTATATATAGTCCACTCATGTTTACTTCCATTTTTCAGAAGCCCTGCTGAATTTCTATTGCAAACAAAGCTTAACCAAGTTTAGAAAATTACACTAGAAGGACAATGCACTGCTTCGTACGCATTTAGTGTAATAATATTTTGTATAACAAATACCTCTTACTAGGCATTACAAACACACTTATTACCTCTTTGATTTTATTCGTGTTAATTTTAAATGCAGTATTTAACTTAATAGGTAAAATATAAGTAAAAGTTCGAGTTAACTAAGAATAAAGTATTTTTATGTAAACATAAGTATAAAACGCTTGTGATACACGACATATATAGAAGACAACCAATCATATCATCCGGTGATTTTTCATAGCTTTTATTCAAAGAGTGTGAAGAAACCGCGAATAGACCAAAGAGGAATCGCGTGAGTGTTTTGCTAGATTAATTTTGACATGCGATGTGCGGTAAGCAGAATATTCTCCGTGGGGTGAAAGTGGCCGCAGGGGAGTGTGAAAACCACGACGACGAAGACGACGTCTTTTCAAGTGCGCACTCGCAAGTACGCGAACAAAAGGATGGATGGGGGTGTTGGTAGGGGAGGGCGCGCGAAGGGCGCCGGGTCCGAGGGCAGCGTCGCTGCGCGCATGCGCCGCGCCTGGCGGGAGAGACGCCCGCCCGCCCGCCATGGACGCAGCGCACGTCACTCTCCGGTCGAAGCTGGTTGCACGGCGGAAGGAGAGCGGCGGCAGAGAGCGTGCTGGCGCGTGTGGTGCGTGCTGCGAGACAGCAAATGGCGCTGCTGCTGGCCCGATGACCTGCGCGCCCAGATGAAGCGCCGAGGCGTGCCGCCAGCCCTGCTCTGGCTGCTGGCGCTGGTGGTGGCGAGGGCCGCCGCCAGCGAGTTCCCCGAGCGCGAATGCTGCGACCCCATCTACCCGCNACTCACCAGTGTACGTCTCCTTTTGACCGGAAACCTACTAGCCGCCGTGTTTCCAGCATTGATTTTGTAATCACCCGGCATACGGTAAACGTCAATGCAATATGTTTCTTGGACATTGCGTTTACGCATATGCACAGTTCTTAAAATAATCTTGTTTCCCTTTGAAATTCAACACATCACTGACTTCATTTAGTGCTCTACTTAGTATTGTATAAAGTAATTAAAGTAAATATGACCTTGTATGGAAAATAAATTAACTTTGTCTATTAAGATAACATTATGCTTGACTGAAACACTATATTGTGTTTGGTAGTAACGGAGAAATATAAACATAATTTGGAAACAGTTTTTTTTTTAATACATATAAAATTCTGTTGTACTCCATAATTTACACACTTTCGTTACCATAAACTTATTAATTTAATGCCTGAACATACAACTACTGTATGCATGTGAACCATGACAGTAGAGGTAAAATCCATTTTGGGTAAGTAGATAAAATAAATTCAATGTTCTTAAAAATAGTGATGGGCGTAATTGTACAGTTTCAGTGTGTATTGTATGTATTTTTTGACCCTTGAGAAGTGTTATATTTAGCACCTCATTTGTGGGAATATATTATTTTTATGAGCATGCAAATTAATTTTGGCCTCTCTTATATTAGCCAGTTCAGAAATACTGATAATAATGGTATTCAGTTCGCGATTGAACTTAAAATAGTTTCGTGTATTTTTGTGCATAGAATCACAGAATCGATGCAACCTAGTTCTCTCACAATCCAAGTACAATTATATGCACTTGAGACATTTGATTTATTGAACCTCTACATTGTGGGTCGCGTATATATATTTGGATCGATAGCTACTCCGCCATGGAAAGTGCGCCACTCGGTTCACTAAGCCAAGTTTTATACACGCGTCCCAGGAACACATCGCCATAAATGTTGCAAAAACCATAAACGAATTAAGAACTAACCTACTTAATCGAGACTACCTAATAGTAATAACTTTTCATTGTGTAGAAATGTTCGCATATTTTCTTGATGATTATTTTTAATATGTGTTAACTAAAATTCTTACCAAATTTTACAGAACCATCTTATAAATCTTTGCTTTTAGTTTTGGTGTTTAAACAACCCAACGTTAAAACCTAATTTTTTAATTAAATATCATTGCTAAATTAATTTGCATTTTAATAGAATAAGCATAACAGTAGGCATATACGTCTGCGTTTTATGTCTACATCACATAATTCATATTTTAAATAAACTAATATTATCGCTGGTGCCTGGCAATTTTAGCTATATTTTTCTTTTTGAACAAATTATTCCTTTTTTTTCTTTCCAGTATGTTTATTTATTTTAATGTGTTTAAAGTACGAAGTGTCCGTGTAAATTAAGTCGACTGCTAAAACCTTACCAAGAGACGTTATTTAGAAATAAAATGTCATTAATATTGTACTATTTTAGTGATATTTACAGTTTAGCGAGCAAACAGTGACAATAATACTTTTCTGAAAAGTGGTTTTACTTATAAAACTGTTTTATAAATCACACACATGTGCATATGTGTAATATACAGTATAAGCGCGCGTGTGAGTTTATATATCACATATATTACAAACTCACTCTTTCTTTGTTGTTGATCTTATTTCTTCCTAAGCTATATATTAATTTCACTGGGCTTATAAATGCGCCCGTAAATGTACGCTGAAATGATAAGTCTGGGGACGGCCTACAAACTAAGCTGACTTAAGCGTGCAGCCATTGCTTACCCAGAATTCGAACTCAAAACATCTTCATCCGAAGACAGCATCTTGTCTACCGTCACAAGTATTGCTCATGCTCTTCTTTCATTTTAATAGTATCAAATGGACTCAAAGATGTGTACTTTACGGGACGAAAGTCATAACCCTTGAATAATTCGCGTTGAAACGAAACAGGCAACTGTCAACAAATTTACTAAGGACAGTTTATGAATCTGTAACACTGGTCTGTTTTTTTTTTAGGTTTTTTTTTAATTCAGAGTAATTTTAGGGGTAATAGAAAAGATTTACTTTGAGATATAACCAATGAATTTTTGAGGATATGTGACTGAATGGAAACCAGTAGTCACACATCCCTGGTTTATCTACATTTGTTTGACTCAACTGAATATAAAATATTACATATTTACATTATGTCTATGTGGCCTAGTAGAGTTCTGTGTAGAGTAACAAATATACGTAATTGTGTTACATGGGTTAGAGAGGTTAACGAATTTAAATACAAAAACTGTAAATATCAGAGTCGTATTTGTAATTGAAATAAATAGATTTGTAAATGAATACCGTTTAACAAAAAGAACCTACACGTGTCAAAAGAATTTACAACATGCAATTGCTTATTAATATTTTCAACATATTTGCTATTCGCCCTTAACTAATATAATGCTGTTTTTCTCTATTGATTCAGCCACACACAGACACACACACACACACACACACAAATCTATATAAAGAGAGTGAGAGAGAATATTGATCAGCGACGGGCACGGCTTTTGATTTTCTGGTTTTCACCACCCTTGCATTCCGGCGCTGCTCCATATTCACCTAGTCTCACCCTCATCGGCTCGCAAGACCTCGCTGTTAATAGCCACCCAAATATCTTTACTCACTCTCTCTTCATTTTCTGGTTACAGAAGCACTGCCAGCTGACCACAAAAAAAAAAAAATTAATTCAGTTCTTTTTGCACTTCGTCTACGAAAACAAGTAATTGAGTTACCCAATTCTTTTGGAACAGTAAGGCCCTGTATCTGAGCAGGCAAGGAGCTATGGGGCTAATGTGTCGGATCGATTATATGTTCTGCTGGAACTAGGACGTTGTAAAATCGCCAACGAGCTCGGCTGCATTGTCTCAGTTCAAAGAAATCGGTCCAATTCCCTGTGTTCTTTTAATTGACTTACCTATTCAAAAAATGGTGAACGCCTTTTGTTTTACAAAGAGTTATCACGTTATTGCAAAATCGTAAGCACCTCTGCATTATTTTTAGTTCTCTGTTTTCGTAATTATGTCGTTAAACCATCCAGAAATGATTATTACTGTTTTTATTGCATGGAAGCAGTAATTAGCTGAAGGACTATATGCTAACTTTGTATAATACACTCGCCCGTAATTATGTTCACTTTCTAGGTCGCTTTTGCTTGAAACATAGAAACTGGTTTGTTTTCTCAATTTGGTACTCTTTCTCTTTTGGGGGACTTAGAAAATTAGAACGTCATAACTCTTAAGTCATTATTGTTGACTATTATTTCATTAAAATAAGAGGTTCTCTTTAAGATTAGTATGCGTAATCTCATATCATGTATGCGTATGTAAGCATATATGTACGTGCTTTTGTATGTAGAGAGGCCCTCACGTTTGGAACAGGTTATTCCTTTAACCCAACAATTCGAAACTACAAGTTCAATATGATCTATCAGTGTACTTCTATCTTTATAGCTTAATTTCTGATGACTATTTTATCATAAATCATATCTGCCATAAACTCAAAACCTATTAATTAAAAAAAAAAACTTCTTTTCAACATTAATTTAACAAAAATTAACCTTATCTTTATAACTGTCGAGATTGCGATCTGTTCAATTTTGTGTAAGTTTGGTAAAACATTGTTGTGTCGCAGCTATTGTCCTATTCCGGTTTATACACCCATGCTGAGACAAAATTTTGTTGCTGAAATCAAATTATTTTTTAAATATTTGGTTCCTAAAAACTTGTAAAATTAGGTTTATGCAATTAAAGATTTGTATGGCTCGATTTTCACTGAACAGTTTCGGTAATCAGAAAAAATTAATAAAAAACTACAGTATATCGGACACAAAAATTTAACACCTTTACACTATGCCTTGGTATCCTCAGATAATAAGAACACTGACGAACTGACAACGTTTTTAAAAAAATAGTTTTCCAATACATTTTTCTAATTTTCTTTTCGGCTGAAATTGTTTCATTGGGATAGTTTGGCCATCATCAAGGAACAATCAGTGCACTAAGAAACACTGTTATTATAGGTATTTTCACGATAATCACAAACTCTCAAACCTTATTTTCGAACGCAGGCAATCAAATGACCCGATTACTATACAGCCAACCAAATAAATGCCAGTACTGGACAAAACTGATTTTGTTACCACAAAAATTTCTATAAACACAAACATATCAGAATCTTTCAGCTAACCAAATGATTTTGCACTCCAAATCAAATATAAATTTTACTCTAACTTGATATTTATGTTAACGGTAACCAAACCGGTTTGTTGAACGTACTTGTAAAAAAGTAGTTTTTTTTTTTACAAAATACGTATTAATGATGTTGGAAGAACCAAATAATTGCTCGGCACAAATAATTATTTTTAAATTATTTATTTATTTTAAAGGAATTAATGCAGATGTATGGAGCAGCAGTATATTAGTTGAATTAACAAAATATTGTTAATCGTAAATAAATACTTTTCAGGTAACTGTAATTTAATCTTTATCTCAGTGAATTCTATTAAAGTATAAATTAACATATCCTATTCGAGTTGGGGTGGAGAGGAGAGATTTGTGCGGCTCTTAACATCGAGGTCTTGAGAGTCCATGAGGGTGAAACGAGGTGAATATGGAGCAGCGCCGGAAAACAAAATCGGGGGAAACGAGAGAACCACGAGAAAACCCACCGACCAGAGGCATCGTTCGGCACGATTCACACATGCGAAAATTCGGGAGCTACCCGGGCCGGTAATCGAACCCGATCCGTACAAGTGGGAAGCGAGTAGTCTAACCCCTACACCACCTTCACTCAATGGGAAGATTAACATTGCCATAAGACCCCGCCAATTTAACTTATACGTCAATCTAGTGAAACTTTGTAATTGCTAGCAAAATAAACACGTTACTTAAATGCCACTTACTATTCTCATGTCAATAACACAAAGATAAATTAAATAAATTAATTTCATCATGAACAAAATTTTAACACAGCGCTTTCTAGGACGGTGATAAGATATGGAACTATGCTCTATCCACCCCAAGACACTAGCAGAGATAAACACTGCCAGAGACAAAGTCGAAGCTATTGGCTGACTAGGCAGTTCACAGTATTATTGTGACAGGAAATAGTTCCGACGGTACATTTTATAGTAAGGTTAAACGTAATAATTGTAAATATTAGTTGCTCCCTTTAATAATGCTCATTAACTTTTAAATTATCTGTGCACATGCAAGAGTGCATGTGCTTGAATTCGCTTGGAAATTATTTTGTGGTTGGTTTAGTCTCAGGTTAAAAACGCACCAAATAAGCAGTGTTGTGCAAGTTGGTAGAATGTTGGTTGGATTGAAGTGTTGCCATGTGTTGAAAAAATAAGAGATCCTTTACAAAGATGAGAGAAAGGAGTAGTGAGTAATATGATTCATGCAAAATGTAAAGGATTTTCTACAATTACGTACCTAAAATACACGTATATTTTATAATGTGAGAGCGAAAGTAGCTTGATTATGACAGCAAATCGCTCATGACACGCGCGTAGATTGCTGGCTATACAACCGAAACCTTCCAAGTGCGTGCGACAGCGGAGTGATACACGCTGCCATTTCGGAATGGACAGAGGAGTTAGCTCAAAAGTGTCATTGTAATGCTGATAATTTCATATTATACCATGTCCTTTACCACGATCGTATTTCCGGTAGATATTTTATGTTTAGTACCATTACTGCTGAATTAATTATGACATGAGTAAAAAAATAAGTACCAGTTGCAAAAATTCTTAGCTGTTAAAAGCAATAGAAACTATATTTTGTCTAGTGATATTCTCACATGGCCTACTCATATCTTATGTGACGAGAATATTGAATATGTTAAAAATCATTGCAACAAAGACAAAAAATTAAGAAACTATAGGCCTCTTCGTTTAATATGTACACTAGGACCTTTTGAGTTTTATCTTTTTACACGCCCACGTTCGATTCATATTAACGGGTAATACTATTCATTGAAGACATAAATTAATGACTGAAACATATTTGGCAGGTTTAGACTCTTAGGAATATATGCTCTAATCTCAATTGCTCTTTTAGGAAAGCTGGTTTTCTTTGTGATTCTCAAGTTCTGTTTTAGCGTAGTTGGTTTTCTTTGTTTTACATCGTCATTATGTTATAACATTTTTGTTTCACATCCAAATAATGAACTCAATAACAAGAAATTAAGGAGTTACTAATTCTTTTTCTTTCACATGCAGTTTTTTTAGTGCATTTATTAAAGATTCTCTTGGGTCAGTGAGAATATTTCTATTCTTTTAAATTAATAAAATTTAATTATAACCTTACTTGTGATGTATGTTCAAGCGGATTCCACAGTATACTCCATGGACGTAGCATGGTATTCGTAATCTAGTTTTTACAAAACGTTACGTTATTCGACGATATTTTGCCACTTACAGACAAATTCCGAATTGTCATATCAGGTTTTATTTTTCTGCATTTAACTATAAGTAATATTAACGTTACCATGTATCCGGTCACTTTATCAATGCGCCAATGAAGAGAAACTGTGAAATTTTTTGGACTCTTTATGTACTTATAACATGGCATTCGTGTTTTTGCATGCATAACACGAACAGAAACTCAGTGAAATAAACTCTGTTTCCACAAATTTAAGCAGCTGACGTTTGATACGATTTAAAAAACATGGAACTACAGTTCCTTCATCACTGCTAACTTTACTGGTAGCAAGCAAGTAAGTGTGTCAGTTTAAATGCTGTATATTCAGTTATGGACGGGATTTCCTGAGAAGGTAGATTTTGGAAGTGCTCGGTTTAACAAAATCCAACTATGAAAAAAAGTAATAAGGTGTTCCACGAAACAGCAGATATAAAATAGGAAGTGAGTGCCTTCAAGATGGAATGGCAGAAATTCCTGCAGCAGCAGCAGGCGAGAAAACATGCAGCAGTTGAGGAGGAGCTGAAATCGACCCCCGCCGAGTCGACAAATACGGGCAGCGAAGAGAAGATAGAGGTCGCCGCTAATACAGCCATTGCCGCGTATTTAGTTTAATTACAAACTTTGAATTACAAGTGCTGTAGAGAGAGTAGGTAAGAGTGAATGAGAAACAGAGAGAGAGAGAGAGAGAGATGAAGAGAGAGTGAGACATTGTGTGTGTGTGTGTGTGTAAGGAAGAATGAGATAGAGGATAAGAAACTGTGTTTTCGTGGAACATTAACCACCTTTGTTTATTATTTTTGCGGAATGTTTCAATAACTTACTGTTTTTTCCTTGTACTTTCTCTTGTGTACTAAATCATTTCATATACTCTAGATGATACAATCATACTGTTTCCTTCCGAGTGATGGAGGCATTTCTTGTAGTCCTTTTAAAGGTGTTACCGTGTTTTATCACGCCGTATGTGTATCTGTTCTTAACGTTAGCTACCAAACAATAATAAAACTATTTTTCCCTCGAGAATGCGTAGAATGTATTCAGTACCTTCGCATTTTTTTGCTTCTGGTTTTTCTCAGACTGAAGATCACGGATTTCAGGTTAACAGTTTTATATATATTAGCGTAAACAGAAACTATTTCTTTCGTGTTCGTTTACTGCAAATGTATAGAAACGCATTTCTATTTGCGCATTTTATCTTTATCAGTTGAAACTTGCCGGTTAAAATATCTTAACAAATTTTCGTTTTAATTTGCTAAAGTAGGGAATGCATGGCCCGTCTTCATAAACTAACAACTGTACTGAAGGTTAACATTTCAGAATTACAGTGATTTACAACAGTACACATTGGTTTATGACTAAACATGAGGTAAGCCGATTATTCGTCTTCTGCGCATGTACCGAACATTGACCTAGCCCAAAGGAACACAACTCTCAAAGTCACATGGTTAACAGTGTATGCATTCCTCAATTTTCAAAATACAAGCACTTTTGTATTTATATCATACTTTTCCCGATTTGAATTTAATTAAACTGCCTTACAAATTGGTTGCAGGAAGTACACAAACATCTCAAAGCACTTTGTTACTAAAGAGTGTTCCAACCTCAAATCTAATCCACGCTGTTTTCGCTAGACGTGTTGGCAGAAAAGCAATTCAGTGATGGGACACGGAGACTGGTTGTGCGCAGCCAACGAGATCAGTCTACCTCATATTTAGTCTATGGATGTATGGTATCATATTTTGTGAAAATGTGATCTACCAACAAGTATATTGGTTTAGTTAAGGTTCGTTATTACCGTTAAATGGGGAAAATTTAGACAGCTTTTCTCCAGTACTTAGGGAGAGAACCGGGTTCGATTCCCGGCGGGGTCACCCCCGGATTTCTGCATGTGGGAATCGTGCCAGACGATGCCGCTGGTCAGCGGGTTTTCTCGGGGTCCCTCGGGGACATTCCGTTTCCCCCGCCCTTGCAATCCGGCGATGCTCCTTACTCACCTCACGTCAACCTCATCGGCTCTTAAGAACTTGATGCAAGGAGCCGCCCAAATTTCTCCACTCCTCTCCATTCCAGTATTTAGTGTGACGAGAACTGCGGTGGCATTGTTATTATCTCGGAGTATTCCAGTTTGCTCCCCCAGTCTTTATTTCGTCGTCACACAATTCACATTTCAAGAAATATTTCAGTGTTGTGGATTTCATGCGATAAAGAGTTTGAATAGCTGATGAGTCAAATGTAGACGTTACATTACTTGCACGCAGCTTAATTATAGTGTACCCGATATATATAGCCCAATGTACCTCATGGTTGTATGAACGAAAGCACAGTTATCTTCGCCGAATCCACGTATTTACTTTAAAAGTGAAAAAGAGAGTAGAGTTATCAAACACATTTTTCGTTCTGTGAGCAATGGAATTCTGTATGTTACTAACGATATTTTCAAATTAAGGTTAATTTCCTCATATTAACTAACGAAGTGGATTTCTCACTATTTAAGTGGCGGCATTTTATAAATACAGTGATAAGATAGTTTCGTAAACTTACTATATTTACTCAGTCGTCAATTTTCAAGTTCCCAATCCAAGTTTAATCAGAAGAGTGTGTTGTCTCCTCGTGTACTTTAGATTTGCTATTGTGAAAATATAGAATTAGTTTCGACACCCGTGCATGTAATGTAATAGTAAAGAAACTTCAATAATATAATTTATCGCTCTTTTGCTTGTGAAATCGGGGCTCATGTTCCATATAAGGCATATTCGTCTAAAATTTATATTGACTTGCTTTGCCACACAGGGATATGACACGCTGAGAAATGTATGGTTCAACCAACAAATTATTTCCATGGTGAAAATTATAAAGCTGATCCAACCAAATGTTATGTTTGCGTTTTTTTTTTTACCCAGTAATATGGGCTTCAACTAAAATGAACACTTGATTAAATGAACGGAATCAGTTTTCTTACATATAATATTTTTAATCAATTTATTAAGAAGTATTGCTCGATAAACCAATACAGATATTATTATGATTTCAAGCTCTACTGAAAGATGCGTTATCATGCTATGAAGCGAGTCACCCTCAATAGGATCTGTTTATCTTATGTCTTAATGATTGTAATGTTGGCAAGTAATTATTTTTGGATTTATTTGTTATCTAAAGTGTAATTTAATTCTTAACAATATAATTCAGTAACAGGGAGCACGGGAAGTAATCAATAGCGCATTTTTTATAAATATTAGGAAGTTTCAGGCTGACGCTACGATCCTGAGAAGCTTCTCCATAAACACTTTAAATGAACTCAAACTTAATGTACAAATATATTTGTTTTCTATTTGCACTAATAAAGGTTTTGAGTAAAAATGCTTACTTACATAAATGCCAAAAAAACATGACAAATATTGTTTTCCAAATTATGGGAAATCTGTATTAAATTGTCGTTGATATCATATCACAAGAACATAAAATGTCCAAAAAATCTAGAAGAAAACGTTTTGGCTGTTGATAAACCTTAATGTCGTAAGTAGAGGAAAAATAGCGACTTTGGCGCAACGGGCTGGGTGCTCGAAGCGTCGGAGCTGTTAATGCTTTGTCAATCCGATCCCTGGCGGCCATCTTGTCCGCAATCTTATATACATGTGAAATTGACCTTGACCTTTGACCCAGGTGACCTTTAACCAAAAAATATCGTAACAAAAACAAAAACAAAACATCCAAGGAATTCATAAAAAAATTTCATTAAAACATTATTAAAAATAATTTAAAAATTTATTTAAAAAAATTGAAATTTCCAGAGGTCCCCTATACCCCCTCCAATTATACTCATTCCGCCATCTTGGTAGGTACAGTCTGCCATCTTGGTAGGTACAGTCCACCATCTTGGTCGGTGCAGCCCGCCATCATGGTCGCTGCAGTCCGACATCTTGTTTCCGACCGCTATCTTGGGAGGTGCAGCCGTCCACCATCTAAGTACGTGCAGTCTAATATCTTGGTAAGTGTAGTCCGCCATCTCTGTAGGCGTCACAGCCACCGTCCGCCATCTTGGTTTTTTCGTTTGTAATTTGTTTAAACATTATTGGAGTTTGTTTCTCACCTTCGATCGACTGCCATATTGTATTTAATATGTTTGCATTACCTAAGTGGCGTTAGTGTATTAATTTACCCACCAGGCGAGTTGTCGATTTAGCCATCAGGGGGCAGCTATATTTGTTTAGGTTTTTAAAGTATAGGTTGCGCTGTACGGCGCTCTCCATATTGGATTCTCTTTTCAACACCTAGGTGGCGCTATTTTCTCGATTTCGTCACGAGGCGAGCTGCCGATATAGCCACCTGCGGCAGCCATTTTTGATTATTTTTTTAAAAGTATAGGTGGTGCTGTCGACACCCACCATCTTAAATTCTTTTTTCAACAAATAGGTGGCTTTAATTTCTTTATTTCACTGCTAGGTAAGATGCCGGTGCCCACTCATTGTGAAGATTTAGCCTCAAAGTGAGATTTCGGCGCTCATATTTATGGTCATAGCAAAATCTGTAATTTTTCATTAATATTTAAAAAAATGGTTTTTCCAATCAGCAATATAACTACACGCATAAATTATAAAATCGATAATTTTTTTATATTAAGACCTTTTATTAAGACCGACCAAAACATTTTTCCTTTTCATGTTAATTAAATTACCAATGAAATTGAGTATTTATTCTGTTACCCCTCACCTCAACTTTAGTCCGGTCAATTATTCAGCATCGCTTAATCCCTTATCACTGCCGCTCTTTTATTCAGCATTGTCCGCCAGAGCGTGCCAGTGTGGGGAATGTATGTAATGAGAACAATGTCGACCCTCAGCAGAGTTTCTCGTCTGCTACCAGAGGTGACAGATAACTCTCTCACCCCTCGTCTTTTAAAATTCTGACTGGTAAGTTCTGATTTTTAATTCCATCGGGTGGCAGGGTTTTATAAAGCGTGCACGTAAAACGCATATATATTCCCACGAAAAACAATCATCTCAAATTTTGAGTAGTGGTTCGGGCTAACTAATCGCTGGAGGAATGTGTAACCTCATCAAATACGGTACTAGAGCATAGTTTTTTTTAAATTTATATATTTACCATCTATCTAATTTGCAATGGGGTTACCTCAGTTCCCGTGCCGTTACTGTGACACTTCGTTTGCATTCGCCAAATGTACTCGAAGACACAAAAGTTTGCATGTTCTAATAATATGGCATATAAGTGTGAAACATTTGGCATGGCATTTGCTACGTGCAGTAACTTGCAGAGGCATACAAAAAACCTGCGTAGCTGAAAGGACCTTCACCTTCCAAAATCCGTCGTGTACAGTCACCTTCACCTCAGCGTACGAGTGTTATTCCCACAAAACCAAGGGTTTACGATGAGAATCAACCATCGTGCCAGCGACCATCGTGCCCAAGAATCGGCACATTTAATCATTCTCGTCAGTCGTCGTTTGTCCCGTTCGTTCACGATCTTTCTCCGGCCGCAGCGATGTCGAAGATTTGATGATTTACCGGATTCTCTATATTCACGGTACACTCGTGAAATGGTCGTATGCGAAAATCCAAATGTTATCGCTACCTCAGAGATGTTATGTTCCATCTCTCGTGCGCCGACTATAACACCACTTTCAAACTCACTTAAATCTTGATAACCTGCCATTGTAGCAGCAGTAACCGATTTAGCAACATTGCCAGACGCTTGATGTCTTATATAGGCGCTGCCGACCACATCGCGTTACTCTGATTGGTTCCATACCTCTGTTATTTGCATACACACGCCTACACCAGTTTTTTTGGCTCTCCAATGTATGCACACACAAGTCTACACCAGGGGAGACAAACGATCAGGGGGGCCCGGGTTCGATTCTCGACTCGATGACACGTATTAATTTTTTTAAAAATCATTCCAGGTGGATTCCGGGATGGTTTCTTGGCCGAGTCCATACTAGTTGCCGTTTGCCCTAACAACTTCATCCGTCTCAAAAAACTGTAAACTTTATAAACTTTTTATCATTTTAGCTTGTACACCACCTATAAAATCAAAAGACACACTATTATGTTACGTTAGTCAAATAGGCGAACACTAACGAGAAAGATATCCGAGTCTAGAATGGCAGAATGGACATATCACAAAACTAAAGCAGATCATAACATTTTTTTTTTTCGTGTAGCAAAGGCAAAATAATTGTTTCTAGAAAAATGTGACTAGAAAAAAATGGGATGGGCTACATAAGAAACGTAACTCTTAACAATTATCGGGTTGTTTTTTCCCCACTTAAGAAGGAAATTTACATTTTTACAGTACACCAGTGATCGAAGAATTAATCTTCTCAGTACCTCGTACGTAAACGAGACGTAATCATATGAAATAAATTAGGAAAAATATAACGCTAACTAAAAAAACTCGAGCACTATAATCCACGATAGAATACAGAATTCCTTTTCACAGGTGGCAGGAATAACAGCTGTAAAATTATATTATTTTATTTATTTAACAAAAATTTCACATGGTAAATGACTTAACTGGCATATCACACAGCCTAAGAAAACACTCACCAACCAGAATAGAAGTATTTTTTTGAGCTTCAACGTCAGCTTACAATATTACGAGGGGTGTGTAATAAACTGAAGAGCCAAAAAAACCCCGAGCACGCAGAAGTGTCGCAAGAAGACGTGGCATGGACTCGACTAATGTCTGAAGGTATGTAGGGGGCAATTCACACCATGAATCCTGCATGGCAGTTCGCAAATGCAATCTGCGCCAATTTGAGAAAGGGTTGAACGTCTGTCACGTTTAATGATTCTCGTCAGTCGTCGATTGTCCCGTTCTTTCACGAACTTTTTCCGGCCGCAGCGATGCCGAAGATGTGATGTTTTACCGGAATCCCGATATTCACGGTACACTCGTGAAATGGTCGTAAACAATCATCCAAATGTTATCGCTACCTCGGAGATGCTATGCCCCATCTTTCGTGCGCCGACTATAACAGCACGTTCAAACTCACTTAAATCTTGATAACCTGCCATTGTAGCAGCAGTTAGCGATCTAGCTGTCGATCGCATCACGTTACTCTGATTGTTTCCATGCCTCTGTTATTTGCATACGCACGCCTATACCAGTTTTTTTTTTTTTTTTGGCTCTTCAGAGTATTTCTTCACGTAGGGTAACCCGGGCACAACGGGGTACCGGGGCAGAATGAAGTTCGAAGTTTTTCGGTGTCAAGGAGGTGCTGCCAGCGAGCGGCAATAAGTAGAACTAGACCAACCTGATGCTGTTTACCTACGGCGGCCATGTTAGTCTAGTTTTCTCGAGCGACTGTGCGTGAAGTGTTCGTTGTGTAATTTTTTGTTCCTGTATTGTAACTTCTGATGATTTGTTACCAAGGTAATGTATGCATACCTGTTTACATTACAACTATATTTAGTACATGTTTGAATTACGTTTCATTGTCTTTAGTTTCGTGTAGTTAAACGTTTGTTTACGTATCTTTCTCGAGTGACCTCACTTCCCTAACCTAAATTGTGTCCCAGGTGCGGAAAGAGTGGGGCGGAATGGGGAAGTACCACATTCTGCCCCGCAATGTTTTTAACTAAGAGATCATTTTTAGTACGCCCTTAATGCTTTCTTTCTTTCAATTTCAGATGGTTAGAGACTATAAGAAAAAAACAAATAGGCAATCATGTACTACTGAGACAATGAACAATGCTGTCGAGGCGGTTATTTCGGGCCAATGTGGGTATTTGAAGTCTTCGAACCAATATGATGTTCCCCGGTCTACTCTGGAAAGATACGCTAAAAAAAATGAATGAAAACCCTGACTACAAGATTGATAAAACGGCTGGAAAATTTAAGCACCTATTTACGGAAGAGCAGGAACTTGAGCTCGTTAACTACTTAAACACTATGGAGGCTGGGTTATTAGGCCTAACAATGAAAGACTTGCGTAGCTTAGCTTATCAGTTGGCTGTAAGAAATAGCATTGGTCATAGATTTCAAAATGGAATCGCAGGCCATGATTGGGTCAATGGATTCCTTAAGAGACATCCTACTTTATCTGTTCGCAAACCCGAAGAAGCATCTGGTGCAAGAGCGATGGGCTTTAATATAGTTGCTGTAGATAGTTTTTTTTTTTTCGTTGCTAACGAATTTACTCGACAAGTACAAACTAACGGCTTCTCAAATATTTAATTGTGATGAAACGGGCGTTTCGGTGGACCCTAAAAACCAATTTAAGATCATAGCTTGCAAGGGGAAACGTCAAGTCGGGTCGTTAACATCCGCAGAAAGGGGCGATACTGTAACCTGTCTTATTTGTATGTCGGCAAGCGGAGCTTACATGCCCCCGATGCTCATTTTTCCTCGAAAGAAGAAGCAGAAAGGATTTGAGTTAGGATTACCACCAGAAGGTTGGTCTGAGGTGCACAGCACTGGATGGATGACTGCTGAGTCATTTTTTGTATGATTTCGAAAATTTGTGGAATTTTCTAAGGCATCAAAAGACTTTCCGGTTCTTCTTATGTTAGATGGCCACTCAGCACATACCAAGAACCTTGAGGTTATAGACTATGCGAGGGAGAGTGGCGTTTCGTTGCTATGTCTTCCACCACATTGTTCTCACAGAAATAAGCCACTTGATGTTTCTTTTATGAAGCCTTTAAGTCTTCATTACAGCGATGAGCTTAGAAAATGGCCACGAAGCAACACAGGGAAAGTCGTAACTCTCTTTAAAATTTCAACGCTTTTTGGATTAGCTTTCGTCCAAAGCGCAACAACGAAAACTGCTATTGATGGTTTCCAAGCTACAGGAATATGGCCAACTGACCCTTCAATATTCACCTACGCCGATTTTCTCCCAGCAGACACAACTGACATCGGACTTGGTAGGCCTTCAAGTGAAGAGGTGATCATATCTGGAGCTGAACAATTGGAATTACCTTCGCCTAGCACACCAGTTAATAAATACATTCCTATCAGGTTGGATGATAAAGCTGGTGAGGTTTCAGCCAATTCTAATGATGAAACGCCGACTAAGAAGGTCCGATTTAATGAGGCTAATTGTGCCACTCCTGGATGCTCTTGGATGACAACTGACAACAGGGCCTCTTCAATTCATGTTTCACCTGAACTTCTAATGCCTATCCTAAAAGTTAAAGAAAGTTCTAAAAGGACGAATCGGAAGAGGGGGAAGACCCCTGTCTTAACAGATTCCCCATACAAAAAAGAGTTAGAAGCCGCTATTAAAGAAAAAGAGGAAAAAACTTTGCCAAAGCAGAAAGAGCACGGATACAACTATTGAAGAAAGAGAATAAAATTAATAATGGAAAAACAAAGGAAAGTGCCTGAAGATAAATGGACTAATGAAGGAGCTTAAGAGAGAACCCAATACCAACGAGAGTGATTCTGAGGATTATTCTGACTGTGAATGTTTATATTGCGGTGAATTTTACTCAAAGTCAGTTGAAGGTTGGGTCGCTTGTTCCATGCGCAAAAAATGGGCACAAAATTCCTGTGCGGCAATAGATAGCGAAGATCATGAGGCTGTCCTAGTGTGTGAATTTTGTGAATAGGCTTAAGAAAATGACACAATCAATGAAAACTGCAGTTAAACCTTTATAGTAACTTAAAAATAAATACATATAGAGCAAACTTATTATTTCTGCACTTCCCCGTTCTGCCCCGGGCATGGGGCAGAACAGGGCACATGACATAATTTTCTTTTCTTTGAAAAATAAAATATTGTAATTTTTTTTCTTACAATATTATCGTATTTCTGTGATTTTCACATTATAATGTGCTCATAGAAAAAATTGCAGCTCTCTTAATTAATCCTTTTGTATTTTTAAAACATATTTTCATCTTGGTACCCCGTTCTGCCCCGGGTTCCCCTACTTGTATTTTCCCCCTGTCAATTTCATGATTTTAACCTATATTAAAATTCCATAAATCCACACATCCCCGGATGTTATTAATCGAAGCCTTCTTTATAATATTTTATTTATTCCCCAAATTCGGCTCACCACTTATAATATTATATTTTTTGATAGGTGCAATTTTCAATACATTGCCATCGCGAGCCCATTCTCGTCCGTCAGTGTGCATATGAGGAAACTACAACGTGATTGTTCACAGTTAATTTTCACAACCATAATCCTGAATCTTACAGCATCTGTGAGTAATAAACATGCTATGGGAAAATTACACGATGCCTATCCTACTTCATTCACAGAGTTTCGCATGCCTTAATACACGAATCGGCTTGAAAAATATCTGGTTTCTCTCTCAACCACGCGTGCTTTACCATCTTTTGTCATTACCAGATACATTATTAATCGGAAGGAAAAAAGTCATCAGTGATAAATTCAAAGAATGGGAGGAAAAAAGGGTTTCAACAGCTCAAAATCTCATTGTCATCGCCATATTGCCAGCCACGCTTAACGTACAGGTCGTCGCCAAATATGTACCTTGATGCAACACCAGCAAAAATCATCAGCCTTTTACTTAACACTTATGAAAAACCCTCGAAGGTAAAGTCAGAGTAAATAAAACTCTGTCGGATGATTTTCCATACAGTCCATAGTGAGGGAATTTGTTCATGTAGAAAAAACGGTCACATTTTGTTCAAGTTATCAGGATTATTTGCTGTTATCGGTTGCTTCGAAAGACGGCACATATTCCAGATCCACAACGGTTTACCAACTGCTAGCTTTATTCGTGCAATCGAGAAAAGTTTGATTATTTCCAGCACTTCATGGCGCATTTTTTCGTTTACCCTCTTAGGTATCCAATGTCCCAGTATTAGAATTCTATGGTATAGTGACCAGGAAATACATTGACTTAAATGTTTGCGAGGCGAAATGCATACATATGTAGACGACCCAGCGACGGTGGGGTGACGCTCCTGCTGCTATGAAACGTAAGGAAGCGCTGCCGTGATAAAATAAAGAACTTGCATTCGGGAGGACCCTGGTTCAATTTTAGGCTCAGACTTCCCAATTTGAGTTTATTTCCATGGTTTTCCGAAATCACTCCAGGTATAGGCTTGGATAGATCCTTGACGTATGCCATATTCAATTCCATCCTCTGATACTGATTGTGTACTCTTGGTTCCACTTTAATGACCCCGCTGTCGAGGAGATATTTAGCCCTACCTGGTGCTGTAATGAATACACAGTACCAGGCATCATTCGTTTCTCACTCTGGCCGACTTCCATCAAGCTTCGAAACGATTAAATTTCCTCCTTGGACACATTTCTCAAAAATGTTCAATAACTTTACAGCCGATAGGGCGTGATCACACAAACACACATACACACACAACTCATAACCATGAATTCTGATGGATTTCAACTTTAATAAGCTTATCTTTGCTTTACACTCGATAGATCTGACTGACACTCTCCACAACAATTCGTTACAGCCCCATCCACGTCTCGTATCGCCCTTATTGTCACTCAAGATTACACCTGCTACGTTCTGCCACTCTCTCTGTCATAACAAAACTGTGAAACACCAAATTTTGTTTTTTTTTTAGTGATAATCTTTTATTTTTAATTTAAAACCTTCAGCTATTTTGCTGGACACAAAATCGATGCAACTACATCCGTTAAAAAATGCATTTATTGAAGGGTGGAACTCAGCAACTTTTCAAGCCGTAACGAAATATCATATACGCGGAAGAAACATAGGAAAACTCACTCAGATATTACTCACTGTAAAATGATTTATTAACGAAATAACCTCACAGCACATTGCGGTGTCGCTTCGATTGTGATAGCAGCAGTATCGACAGGAACCGTGTCATGCAAAATAGTCTCCCATGACCGCGATATATGTCGACTCGCGAAATAATCGTTGAAATACTACTGCCGTTGATACCCAGCACGATAGAAAAACATCATTTTGAATATTTACGAAAAAAATGTCATATAGAGACCTTACTGCCGGGAATAACAGATATCACTATCATATCATGTATATATTATTGTAAATATGCATGAAATATGTTATGAATCATGACGATTACTGTCAGACACATTCTAATATTTGTTAATAATGCCTTAGGCTCCTTGCTTCCTAGGGTGGGAATTAAGTCCATTCTTATGAAAGTAAAATTTTCATCATCACACCGCAGTCCCTCGCCAGAGATAAAGTAATTCTTTATGCCAATAAAAAATGGCAGCAACAATAAATGCAAGCCGTCTTCCCGATGCATAAATATATGCAAACTGTTCTGTGAACACTACGGTAATCACCATCCCAGAGAACCACGATACGTGGCGGTGGAAATCGGGCAACCTTTCTATAATTATTGTTTCGCACCGACACAGGACCGGACACGCTCAATACTTCACACCATCCTCTCGACTGCAGTTGCACAGCTACCAGAGCGCACGCCTTCCACCAAGGCAAACCCGGTTCGATTCCCGGTGGGGTCGCTCCCGGATTTTCGCACGTGGGAATCGTCACGGACGATGCCCATGGTCGGTGAGTTTTTTCGGGGATATCCCGTATCTTCCGCCCTTTCATTCCGGCGTCGCTCCATGCTCACCTCGCTTCACCCTCATCGGTTCTTAAGACCTCGATGTAAGGAGCCGCTTAAATCTCTTCACTCACTCACTACGACCAGATTCGAACTAGTAGTCGACGAGTTAGTGTCTTAATACTGCGTGTTGTAATATAAAATTTCAAGAAGTTCCTTTTCTTATTCATGGAAAACGTCAACGCTGCATGAAATTTAGACTTTGTAGTAAAGTCAATATTTATAATAATGTTATAATAATATTTATTATAATACTTCTTATCTCTGAGGCTAAGGTTTAGACTTATAGAACCAAAGTGTAGAGTCCAGTAGAGGCTTCGGTTTAAAACGGATAAAATCTCGTTTATGCTTGCGGAAGCTAGAATATGACTCATTTTTAAAACAATCTTAAAAGTCTGACAGCTTTCAGTATAAAATTATGGTTAGATCAAGATCTGTAAAACCACGCGTATGCGAATACTTTTCGAAAACAGGAAATTAACGTACATCTTTTCCCATTTTTCAAACTACAGTCGTAAAACAACGGGAATAGGCACCTCTTACACAACATATCGCCAAAAAGTTACAGCACAGTTACACTTACGTGACCTCGGACAATTGTCTCTCTTGTCGCCAATAAAGAAACGGACGGGAGAGCAAGAACTTCACTATTTGTTACGCTAGAAGTTACAGAGGTTTGCAGATACTCTGAGGGACAATTTCACTGCGTTTCCTGTGAATTTTTTACACTATTCGTAGTTAGAAGTACGTTAAATCAATACTAATTAACCGTGATGTGAAAACCGTAGAGGGAAAATGAGGTACAGTGAGCACGAGAGCTGCGAAGCAGCCACTATCCGTGTTCCAACATTTACCTACATTTCTGCCAATACGACTTAACGAAAACAATGTGGATATGAGATTTAAGGTTAGAACACTTTTTGTGTATGTAAGAACTTTGAGGTGGAGTGGGGAAATTTGGGTGGCTGTTAACATTGTGGTCTTGAGAGCCGATGAGAATGAAGCGCGGTGAGTATGAAGCAGCGCCGGAACGCATGGTCAGTGGAAACGGGAGACCCCCAAGAAAATCCGTCGACCAACGGCACTGTCCGGCACGATTCCCACGTGCGAAAATCCGGGAGCGACTCCGCCGGGAGTCGAACTCGGTTTGCTTATGTGGGAGGTGAGTAGTCGGATCACTACAACACCGCGGCCCCTGCTTAGAGGTGCTGTACAGTTACACCATGTTTAAATGCAATTACAATACATTCATGTTAGTCAGAGTATTTTATTCTTGTAAACGAGTGGGTCTGTTGGAAATTGAGATGTAAACAAACATGCGCAGCAGATGATAATCGGTTCACCTCCGGGGTCATCAGGATTTTTACAAGTGGAAAACTTGACGGACGTTACCTTTAGCCGGTCGGTGCCGCAAGAGACCGTAGAGTGAATATTACGTAGAGCGATCTCGCTGGCTGCGCAGAACCAGTCCCCATGTCCCTACATTGGACAGCTTTTCTGCCAACGCGACTAAGGTTAACGACGTGAATAGGATTTGATGTTAGTACACTGTTTAGTGAACAAGTGCTTTGAGATGTTTGCATACATTCTCAAACCGATCTGTAATGCAGTTTGATTAAATTCGATTTGACAAAAGGAATGCATTCATATAAATGTGCTAGTCATTTGAAAATTAAGGAATTAACAAACTCGATAATCGGTGTTTAGAATGTGACTTAAACAGTTGTGTACGTTTATAGTAGGTAAGTTTTGGGTACATGTGCATCTTTAGTCTAATGAAAATACGCGTAATGAAAAGAGCTGCCCGCATGGGGTGGTTAGTCCGGCGGACACGTGTCGTTAATTTTTATGCACATCACAAATAAATTTTTTTCCCCCAATAATTCCTTTTAGTTATTAAGAGTACAAGAAACTTCCTTATTCCTAGTTGAGATTTAGACAAAATTAAACCTTTAAAGATTTCATCCCTACTTTAGCCTGTTAACACCTAAGAACTTAACTTTAACACGTGCATCGATTTATTCTAGCATTATTTTGTATATCCCACAAGAGTATTTATTAACGTTTATAAGAAATTATTTGATTTAATAGCTGTTCAGTTAAATTAAAAAAACTGAACAAGTAAAAAAAAAATTTGCTTTACACGTAGAAATACCAAAAAAGCTTATATAAATAACTTTTCTGTAATTATTTGAAATGGAAATATGATAAGCTTCATACTCATATTGCGTAATGATGCCTATTGTGATGACTACGTGACTGTGAAGGGGACAACGGGAGTATGTATTTCTGATACGTATGATAGACTTATTTCGTGAAATTGGTTGCATTCATTTCCTGTTTTGTAGTCAATTAAAATATGCCAGCTGAAGTGACATTACCAGCTATTTGATAGTGACTCGTATTGCCAACACGACAAGGAAATACGACCGCAAAATAGTCATAAACAAAAATCCATTCAACATTTTCTGTACAGCAAAGAAAGTCATTTCTTTGAGGCTGTTTTGTTTACAGTAACACAAGTTTTATTTAATTCAAAGATAAGGTTAGATACACATGTGTTTGTTGTTAATAAATATTTTCTTTTTAAGTTTTCGTTTTATATCAGTATTACCTTCCTTTATAGCCAAGCAATAAAAACTCTTTGATTTCCTGTTGTGCACAGTAAAGAAAAATTACTTCGTTACAAAAATAACGGTTAAGCGATATTAAAGGTATTCTGTCGTACATTGTACATTGTACTCTTCAGTACGTAGCTGTTGTTCCGTAGCAGACATTAATTAACCAATGTTTACTGTAGTTACTAAACTACCACTGAGCAAGTACAGTCCTTCTGCAGAAGTTTGTAATTCTTAAGTGCAGTGATTCTCCAAATCACTAACCGCAATTCTTCCCAAGAGGTGGCATTAAATTTTAGCCCATGTTACTACTTCATATAACTTACATACCCATCAAAAAAAATCTAAACGTACTCAAGAAAAGTCGTCGTATGGCGAAGGAAGTTAGACAAATAACACCGATAGTAAATATAATTTTGAAATATATGTTACTTCTCTCTTATGTACAGATCACGGCTGATATTCAGAGCACAGTTTTTTTTACAGTGTAACTGATATTGCCACAAAGATGCTGAACAATTTTAACAACAAAGCAAGGTTCTCATAGTCATTACTATGTAGTGAAGTGAAGTGAAGAGATGTGGGCAGCTCTTAACAACAACGAGGTAATGAGCCTATGAGGGTGAACTGAGGTGGAAATAGAGCAGCACCGGATTGCAAGGACAGGGGAAATAGGATATCCCCGAGAAAATCCGCTGTCCAATGTCATCGTCCGACTTGATACCCACGTGTTAATATCCGGGAGTGACCCCACCAGGAATCGAACCAGGTTAGCCTTGTTGGGAGGCGAGCACACTAGCCGCTATACCACCGCAACCCCCATTACTGTGTAGATTAAAAAAAATATTTGTAGTAAGCCTACATAGCAGCGGTTCAAATTTAAACAACTTTTTATTTGCGGTAACAAATCATGCGTCCCACCAAAGAGAGCGTTTTTACAGTGCAGTCTGCGAGGTCGGCTTTCCAACGACCTAGTCACGCAAATTGGAAATTACGCCGGAGGATTACTCGCCGCCACCACTGTCGTTAAGAGCCCTTCAAAGGCATCATTATTGCGTGTATTGTGTGTTTAATTACGTACGGGGGATCAGACCACCCAAGAGACTTCACCCTTTCTGTGAGACAAGTGCACAAACACCATTGGAAGGGGGTCTAAAGACTAATAGTTACTGTATTTCTAATCCAATCTAATACGATCAGTATGTTGTTGGTCGGGATACCACCAGTCTACACGGTAGTCATGAAGTTTGCACAGGCAACATTTATATGCATGTGAGAGCAACAACCAGACATCGTAGTTTCAATATTACAAGCTCGTTGGAAAACAGATATCCGGACGGCTGGGCCGGGAATCAAACCCGAATCATCTTGAATGCAAGTCGAGTGGCTTAAACTGCGCTACCACGTTCGGCTATACAAGAAGTAAGATCATCGCAAGCACACGGCACATTAAACTTATTCATAGCCAGTCTTCAGAATACCGTGCGAAATGTTCTCACTTCTGTTGTTTCTGAAGTTTAATCGATGTGGTGTGGTGTAACTGAATTCGAATTTTGATAGGATCTCCATTGTCTATAATTAACACGAATAAAATAACAAACAAAAAAATAACATAGCATTTTTACTGTATTTGTGTTTCTCGTCTTTTTTTATTTATTTTATATTTTATTTGTAGTTATTGTGGGCAATGGAGATCCTTTTAAAATTCGAATGTCTGCAACACAAAAATTTATTCAGTTTCAGTTACCTATCAAGAATGATTATTGTGATAGTCATTATAACTCTTAATATACCGTATACGCTGTCTGAAATCGCTGACGGGTTTCAGCGTTAGTACTGTATTTCTCCAAAAGATACATTGTACGAACTACATAAATTTTTCCACCTGGTGTACTCACTAATGCAGGAGACTCCTTATCGGAGCAGCGATCAAACTAAATGGACTCCGACGATATATGTCTGAAAGGGCGATATCCAGCCGCGTGGAAAGGCGGCACTCTTAGACAAGTAGACAAAACTATTTTTTCTGAAAAGTAACCAGCACTTGTATAACGCGTTTTTCACAACAGAAAATTTGTTTTTCTTTCTTCCAAACTAATCTCAACACACAATGTACATATACAAATATAATCTATGGTAGCTGTTGTCAGTTAAATACTGTTAGCTAACGTTCCATTGATTTTATGATTTAATTTCATAATGTATTAACAAAATGTTGTGTTTTACTTGTGTGGTGGCTAGTGTTAGTAAACCTATTTGTCCACCCCACCTAACATAACCTAACTTAAACTAACCTAACGTAACGCAACTTAACTTAAGTTAACGTAACTTAACCTACAACGTAACCTAAAGTAATAATTTTTTTCGCAAAATATATTTTTACTTATACGAAGTGAAATCTTACCAAACCCTCCAACATAATTAATAAACTAATTCCTGGAACTTACCGTATTCCTGGGATAAATAGAAACTAAACAATTCAACGTCCTTCATTATAGTATAAAAATAACCAAAACTTAAGCTACAAAATCTATTGCACTACAACTGAAACTCTCAACGGTTTCAAAGTTGCAGATCTAGAAAATGATAGATTTTATCACCTTTTTCCATTATAGATTGTAACTACAACTGACAATCACAAAGGTGGCTCTTACGATACAAATGATTCTATTGGCCAACTCACAGTTGCAGTTATTTCTGTCTGACCTCACATCCCGCCCTTGGTGTTTCGTCGCCACACATTTCATAGGTGACGGCTCATAGCAAACAGCGACTGGACAGATCATATCTCAAGGTCAGCTTCTAGAGTGAGTGAAATCACTATGACATAACTTCGACACATTCTGGAGATCAGTTGCCATTGTGCACTGACATACGAAAAGGTTGACGCAAGTGACGCGCCATTTGGAAGCAGTAGTGTAACAGATCACGCAACAGACCATTGTGTTCTGATTGACTTGCCGCAATTAGAGCTGTGCGACATGGCGACATATCAATGACAACACAATATTTCTGAAATATCACATTTGCAGCAATGCACTGGAAGAAAGATATTGTTGTAGGAACCATAATTCTGTAGCCGTTACCCTCCGAGACTTTTAAAATAGGGAAAACAGTACGTTTGGTTGTGGCTACCCTACCAATAATGTTAAAGGTATATGGTAACGACAACAGAACATATTGTATAATGTCAATGCTTCACAAATCAGTGACGTCATTACTTTCTACAGAATAAAATGTTGCGATTACAAACGAGTAGAATTCTGACTACAATCCAGTATAGTATTCCCTACAATGCCGCTCTGATGTCGTTAAAGAGCTAATTGTACACCTAGCAGTAGCATTTGGCAGTGATAACAATCTGTTCTGTTGCCATAACTGAGCAGCATGGTGGCCGAAGAAAGAGTGTATGGTAATCCTGACTATCTGCTATGTTGCCTTTACTAAGTGTATGGTAATCCTCACTATCTGCTATGTTGCCTTTACTAAGTGTATGGTAATCTTAACAGTCTGTTCTGTTGCTTTTATTGAGCAGTATGGTGGCCCCAGCAATGCAATTATGGTAATCCTAACTATCTGCTCTTTCGCCTTAACCATCCTGTTTGATCTAATGTGATTTCCTTATCGGCTCATAGATTGCGCTGCTTTCCGTACTTATTTTCCAGAACTGAAAAAATTCGTTTCGGAAGCAGACAGTATCAAACTTCCGGACTTTTTGTTGATAGGACATTCCAGCACCCTTGTGCACATTACCCTCACAGATTGTCAACAGCCTCCACTAAATAAATATTTCTTCACAATAGCAGCGGTTTCCTAAGTTTATTCTGTATTGTCAATTTCTCTAGTTCTATAATCTTTAAAAAAAATAGAGCGTACCTTTAACAGTCCGTGACACTGTTGTAATTACCGTACTTTTTTGTTAACTCTACAATACTAGCTCTGTAATCTTCACATAATCGGAGGATACCTCCAACAGTCTATGACACTGTTATAGCTACCATACTTTTGAAAAAAGAAAACTATGTTTTTTCTACCCAACATTCTGTTGCAGTTACTGAAAAGCACTGTTGGGTTTACAATACCTCGTTCCGTTATCGTAACA
The DNA here is from genome assembly GCA_002778355.1 of Clitarchus hookeri. Lineage (NCBI taxonomy): Eukaryota > Metazoa > Arthropoda > Insecta > Phasmatodea > Phasmatidae > Clitarchus > Clitarchus hookeri. The sequence goes on from NQII01000637.1 coordinate 424,450, forward strand.
ATACTGTAAGATTGTGTTCACAACTATCTGTATAGTTCCTACCACAGAAAACACTGTTCCTGATACAGACAAGATGGTCCCCACAGCAGAATAACTTTTAAGAATATTTAGATTGTTTTGCTAACAATTTGGATTGGAAGTGGTACAGAACATTCTGTTGCTGGTACTGAACTTGAGTTGTCACTACCATAAAATGCCATTATAGAACTGTTCTGTGAAATTCTCTCCACGGATTTCTTTCAGTATGTCCAACACTATAGATAAATATTTTGCATCGAGTTGTTGATGAAATGCTATGTTGGCGATATTCTTTTCTGAACATTTTGCGATATTGATATGTTCCCGTAGAAAGCTATTTTATTTTATTTTGCAATATTAAATAATTTGTGATATATAATATAAATGGTTTTGATTTTAAAATATACAATGGTTTTGATATTGTCGCAGAATTAATAATAATGGTAATTGTAATTTAGCGAAAAACCAAAACAGATAATCGTAATTAGATATTTTAAATGTGATCACAAACAGTATTTACGATATTCGTATTTGCAATGTCAGTATGACCAATATCTGAGACACCAAAACTTGCGATATAAGTATGACTGATATCTGCGATATAAAATTGACCGATATTTCAGAAGTCAGTATTTGCGATATTTGTGATGTCAGTGTTTGCGATACCAGTATAAGCGATTATTGCAATATGTTGACGTCGATTTCGCACATTTTGTGAAAGCAATACTGTATATCGCAACGATAACGATAATGTCAGCATGTTTCGAAAATATATTGAAAAGGATATATCGCACAGCCCTCACCGCAAACAGCGGCAGCATAAGCAAAAATGTGGCCAGTTGTTATTTTTAACATTTGTAACCAACGCAGGGATCTACTAAGAATCAAAAAGCGAGTGGGCCTGCTTGATACTGTGTCGAGCTTTCAACGCCTTGCGGCTGTAATCCTGCCCAGGATCATACTGGGAACCGGCAGGAAATGAGGGCGACAGGCCGAAGTAGTGGAGTCAAGGAGTTAATGAGGCCACGGGATGAAGGATCACAGGACAGTCGGTGATTGGAATCAACCAAAGACGACCACAAGAACCGCGATCTGGAGATGAGAGTCTACCCACTAGGGTTTGAGAGCGATCTTCTCTCTATTCACACATTTCTGATGTGTTCCGAAGTAGTGAGCTATGCAGAAATTATTTTGTCCTTTCTTTAAAATATGTAATTTGATTACTATCCTTTATAATCAGAATTTTAAAAAAATTTTGATCTCAGCAAGATTTCAGTAATCCCTACCAGTTACACTATAGTGATGTGAACCTGCACCACTGGTTTCATATTAACCATTCCCATTATTTCAGGATAATATCAAGCATTTTATACACTTTGCTTAACTACCACAATCGGGCTGTTAGCTTTGCGTGATGTCCACATAATTACTGTACGACCACATGGACAAAGATATTTTGTAAGGAAATCACTCTACCAAATTTTTTTTGTTACCACCAAAAAATCATTTTTAGTAGCCTCGTAAGTTTAGCAATGACCAGTAAATAATTTACTGTTCATCACAAACATAATTTGGCAATGTTAATACTAACAAAACATCTTGAGAATATCACAAAACATTTTTTTCTGCGCACAAAGCCAATATCTGCAGACTTAGTAAGTAAAGACATAGACAAACATTCGACAGGGTGGAAAAATTCACATTGCAGGACACTATCGTTTTCTACAAACTGATATGTTCAGCTGAACGAATGTTTGATCTCTCTATTCCCCGTTCAGAGTTGGAAACCACAAGGTTTTCCTATGGAAATCGCACTTTATTTCCTCTAACCACTCTGTCGACTTCTAAGCAGCAACTAACAAGAGTTGTCTATTTCAACCAATTCATTTGGACGAAATAAAAATCCTGGCAGTAAATGTATGTGATATTGGAACTAATAGTGATGAAAAGTTAAAAAATAATCTGGAATGTTTTTTTAACTTGCTTCAGGTCTACAAGTACATGACCAATAAACTTCTTCTATCCTCAAGATATTCGAGATTACAAATGACGGTATATTCCTAGTACCTGTACCGACACTTACAAAACACATTATGTTAGTTTTTTGTTGTTACCTGCCGGCACGTTTCTTAATTCGGCATCCAGAGTGAGTGACGTGCAAGAGCGGTTGCTGGCTCAAGACTATTTCGACCAGGTTTACCTCGACCCTGCAAGCACCGAGTGCGGTGGCATGCTCATATCTCGGACCGAGTATATCTGAACTTGGCATGAATCACTATGTTATGTTACTGACAACTTTGGCGGCAAGATGAGGGAAAATGGTTCCATCTAAAACAGGAAAGAATTATCTAAAACCCCCGACATTTTGCTGGCGATATAGGGAGGGTTTTGATAGATGGTTATGGCGGCGCGATGTACGCTGACTTATACTCTACAAATGCACTGTCTTTCAGCAGATGGCTTTCCGAGAATCTAGAGATAAGTATTACTTTTTACTTTTGGGCACTAGGCCACTATGATTCCGTTTCTGTTGTCGTAGTTTATTTGGATTGACTTAAGTGGCAGTTGTTTATATTGGCATTTCGCTACGGTGCAAACGTTAGATGATTCTAAGAATTTTTCATACATTAACTGTTAATTTTTGGGAGCACCTTAACCAGAGTAAATTTTGGATAGCTGCAGAAACATACCGGCATTAACAGAGTTATTTTAGGTTTATCAAGTAAGTCCCTGCGTGAAGCATCGTGCTGTGTTAGATCCTTCGCTGGGAATTGCGGCATCGACTAATTTACGGTTTTTGAAAAAAGTGTCAACGCGTGCCCTTTCAGCTTTGATATGGCATTATTATTTTGACTATGATTGGAAATAATTTCGGTTTGCCACGATAGTACACGTATATAATATGTTTTGCTCAGGTTAAATCTGTGAAGCAGACACAAAACTTTAGTTTTGTATGCCAGTGAAGTTTTGTATTAGCAAACTTAGTGGCATGTCTACTTTGGCATAATAATTTGTTTTCATTCCTTAGTTACCCGGTTTCTTGGACAGTTGAATACTGTAGCCGATAGTATGTTGTCTGTTTGATATATTCATTATGGCTTCGCCAACAGGTGGGTGTAGTAATATCATGAGCATGGCGTGGCCATATTCGGCCGACCTTCCATACACTCCAGGTGCATAGGGTGCAGCACTATTCGTAGCAAGGGAAATGGCTTCCTACAACTGACACGTTGGCATAAATACACAAAGAGCAAATCAAATTATGATAAACAGCATCGAAACTACCCGAATGTATTGCATCGTTCAACATCTTCGTATTTTACTAATCATTATGTTACATTTCACAAATTTTTTTTCCAGAAATCCCCGAAATGCTGATCACAGATACCAAAATAGATGGAGTTTACTACTTCGAAGTCCTACATATAAAAATGACCCCCCCCCCCCCATAAAAATTAACGTCCCATTAAATGCTTGAGGATTAAGCTTAACGGATCTTGAAAATCACTGCCATGGTATTTTTCAGTCAACCGCTGTCACAATCGCGTCGCCCTGTAGCGCTCCACAAGCGGCGCACGAGCACGACTACTTTCACTTATTGATTGGTACGTGATTTCCTATCACTCTCCCAGATGGCTGTTCTGTCACCTCCAAGACACCTACATCGCTGAGCCGTTGTCGATACGTGCGTTACATTAACTGCGTGGCTTTGAAATCCACGAACTCGAGAGCCACGCTCTTAAAGATACGTGCTGTCTCACGTACTTGACTGCAAGCAACATTCAGTTTGCACAGTAGCTATTTACGGCGGCATTGAGACTTCATAACAAACGCCGCACTGATGATCATAATCGCGAGTTTTGTGGCAATGTTGACGCAGTAATTCACCACCACCTGCACTTGTATAACTGTGATTTGGAAATTACGTGTTTCTCATCTAAGGAGCATAACGTTTAATAAGTACGACTTCTTCAATGTTACTTTCATAACTTCCGTTTAGTGCCCCGACATGTTGATCATCGGATAATTTAGACAGTTCCCGCCGCAAAGGCCTTATAAAATAAAATATGTCGTAGGACATTACAACGGCGATATGGGAGGTACGTGTAATTTGAATATTGTATTTAGTTTACTCGAATTGTAACGACGCTCCAGGACAAAAATTTAATAAATAGTCCCGCCTCTTCTAAGTCTTCTGCATGTGACGTGACAGTAACACCTTCGAAATAACGAAGCAGAATATATCATGTGCGATGTTCTGGCCCGTTACGGTAAAACGGGATTAGTTTAAAACGTTATACATATATATATATATANTATATATATATATATATACTGTCCCAAATAATTGTTTACACTATTTGAAGGGGAATAGCAGAGAAACTAGTCACGTAAATCTGACGGGGCTGCTTGTATTTAACACTAAAAGGACAACCTTGGAGGTGTGCTCATGTTAATAACAGTCACAAATGTTCAGAAAGGCCGTCATCAGCAGCAAGACATCATCTGCAGCGCTGTAGAACAGAACGACCAACAGTAGCTATGGTTTCCAAGAGAGTAGATTCACAGGCGGTCATAAATGCGTCTCGCTTGCTATTTAGCGTCAGTGGCTTTGTTACGTACACAGTGTTCTTCAGAGTTCTCCACAGAGAAAAATCTAATGGTGTTAAATCTGGAGATCTGGATGGATACTAAACACATCCTCATCGGCCCATCCACCACCCGAACTAATGTTTCATCCAGGAGTGACCATACGTCTCGATGGTAATGTGACGGTGTACCATCCTGATGGAAAAAGCAGCGGTCATCTGTGTAGAATTTATGAACATCTGACGCAAAGTTTTCCTTCAAAATGGTATGATAACTTTTACCTGTCACCATTCCATCACAAAAGACTCGCCTCGCAAGTCCTCTGGCAGACATACCGTGGCACACTGCTAACACAACATTGAGTGCTTGCTCTACCACAAAGTGGGAATTTTCATCCGCCCAGAACTCATAGTTGTGGTGGTTGACAGTTCCATTCATTTAAATTTTTCGGACAAACAATTAATTCAGTAAACTGTTCAATGTCATTGCACATGTTCACAACTCACTCTCAAAATTCGACTCGCATCCTATCTGGGTCGTCTTCATTCATAACGTGAAGTAACATGGGAATGTAAGATCAGCACTTTACTTGCTTTAAAATGCAATGGACACTCGATTTACTGATACCTGGCTCACACGCAGCTTGCTATAAGGACTTAAGACTTCCCTGGGGAATGTGTGAATGTGTGCAACAAAGCCCTCCAACTTCCTTCATACTTTGTTATTCTCTTCCTTTAGCAACGCTGTTTCTTCACATCGCACAGTTTCGTCCCTCTGAAACTTGGCACGTAATCGTGTCATTGTTACATGTAACTGTGGCACAGTATCGAATCTGCTAGCCACAGTTTCAGTGCCTCAATCATGATCTCCCATTTCCGGTATCACTTTAATATCCACTTACTTTGCTAGAAAGAAAATACCGCCACCTCTGCCAGCTCTGCTGCTCGTGGCTACAAACGAAACTGACAACAGCTGAATCGATACACGTGCTCGCATACACCCAAAGTTGTCCTTATAGCATCAAATATACTCAGTCATGTAATATTGTCTTTCATAGTTTCTCTGTTATTCCCGTTCAAACATTGTAAACATTAAATTGGGACAGTCTGTATACATTTGTAATTTTTTTTTCAATAGCTGACATGTCCAAAATGGCTGAGAAAAGAATGTAAATGCCGTGATAACATAAATACTCTGTTATTTTCTGTGTCAAAAGATGACATTTCTATCTGCTGGGGTTCCTATGATATTGACTGCGATATTTGCTGACATGTAAGAACGACCGTTTTTGTTGAAAGCCAAAAGCTGATATGTAATTTACCTCTTGATATGTTATGTTTTGGCAAATAAGAAGCCTTGTTTATGTTCTCAGAAGCAGAAGGTTGATGTAATATTTTTTATTTCATCGTCTGTAATAGTATTCAAATTATATGAATGCCAGGAAATAATTACATGTTTTCTAGTATGCACGTCTTGAAGTGTTTGACATGTAAATTAACTATAGAAATGAAATTTCATATTCTGCTATTGGGAGCATTGATAAGAAAGCAAATGTTTATTATAATTACGTCTCATTCGGTTTGAACAATTATGTGAGGTTACATTATTAACTATAGTTTTATAGACGCTATAAATGAGTGGTAAGACTAGGATAGCGAAAATATTTGGTATGGCATTAGCCGTACAACGTTGTTAATGTAAGATTACATTACTTTTGTCTGTATGCTGCTTTATAAGGTTAGTAAGCTTATTTTCAATAAGTAATTTTTTATTATGCTGACACAAATAAAAGTACTTGGAAAAGGATTAAGAGTAAAGGAGTTACATTAACTGTACTGTGAAAAGTGTTTGCAAGAAGAGAAAACGTCAATATCTTACTGAGTTTATTATGATGTGTTTAAAACCGCATGTTTGAGATTCAAAAACCACACACAGACACTTGTACATGTGATGAGTTCGAGACAAAATCAAGATTTCTACAAGGTGAAGATTTACGAAAACATGAAGAACAAAAAGAATAACATTGTCTACCCACACCAGATCTTAAAGCAAACATAGTGTACTACAAAAGACAACTGTGGACCATGAATTAAACTGTCCGAGATCTTGGGGGTGATACTTCCTACCGTTTTATGTGTCATGAAGATTTGGCGGGCCGTGGTTGTGATCGGGTGGCTTAATTTCTGTACAAGCACGTTCAGACCAAATTACCAGGTTATGTACAATAACGGACAACATTTTCTGATATTTGTACCCGGCAAAATCGCAACATACCTGTTGCGATATTGTTCATGGTGGGAATTCAAGGCTATCCATATTTGAAAGTTGTCGATCAAACGTTTTTAATGCCTGGACATTTACATCTCGAATACCTGTCTTGAATTTATTTCCCCACCGCTTATAAATTTTAAACCCAAAAACGGAATGTAACCAAACTACGGCCACATATGCTACACTGAAGAGCCAAAAAAACTGGTAAAGGCGTGCGGTTGCAAATAACAGAGGTATGGAACCAATCAGAGTAACGCGATACGGTCGGCAGCTTGATCGGTTACTGCTGCTACAATGGCAGGTTATCAAGATTTAAGTAAGTTTGAATGTGGTGTTATAGTCAGCGTACGAGAGATGGAACATAGCATCTCCGAGGTAGCGATAACATTTGGATGATAGTTTACGACCATTTCACGAGTGTACTGTGAATATCGGGAATCCGGTAAAACATCACATCTTCGACATCGTTGCGGCCGGAAAAAGATAGTGCAAGAACGGGACAAACTGCGACTGACGAGAATCATTAAACGTGACAGACGTGCAACCCTTTCTCATATTGGCGCAGATTGGCTTTGTGGTCTGCCCTGCAGGATTCATGGTGTTAATTGCCTCCTGCATACCTTCAGACATTAGTCAAGTCCATGCCACGTCGTCTTGCGGCACTTCTGTGTGATTTGAAGAGGGGGGAGGGGTCTACACAATATTAGGTAGGCGTACCAGTTTTTTTGGGCTCTTCAGTTTATTTGGCAATGATAGCGGAATTTTATAGTTTTCGATCAAGCGGGATACTTATTTTCAAAATGACGGCAATTTTAATATTTAGGGCACCATGTTATATCTCGGTAACTATTTTGTACTTTAGTAGTCCATGTTATAAATATTGAAATTAGAAAACGATAATATAATTGGTCCGCCATTTTCAAAGATAATGCAAATTGAAAAAATAAATCTTTTATATTATATCTCGGGAACCATGTAATCTATTTAAACCAGATTTGGTACGTCGACAGTGCATGATATAGGCATTTAGTTAAGAAACAGAAAATCTAATTTTTACATTATTTTGGAAAATAGTGCATATCGAAAATAATTATTATCATTTTATCTCAGGAACCATTCAACCCATTTAAATCAAACTTGGTACGTTGGTGGTGCATGATGTAAGCATTGAATTCAGAAAGTGATGTTATTAATCTGCCATTTTGAAAGATAGTGTAACAGAAAAATTAAGATTTAATTTTATATCTCGGTAGCTACACAACCGATTCCTACCATATTTGGCATATAAATATACGATTGCTGGCCATGTCCATGCATGCAGTTTAAATGGATAAGAAACTCATTTTAAAAATGGCGACAACATGTACTAGGATTATTGGTAATATGTACAATATCGTTTAACCTGTTTCAAACAAAATTGTAATGCTGACACTATATTTTGCAAGAATCAAATATGTTTAAACGTTGCATCTTTTGTCGGCCATTTTGTAAGGTAAAGCTGTGTGAAAAAAACCATTTTAATGCCATATCTCGGGAAAAAATTAGCCGAATCCTACTAAATTGTACGCTCATTAATAATTTCGAAAACTTCTTGTGTTCATTTTGCAATCACAGTACTTTACCACTTTTTTACTAGCGTTCCTCCTAGGTGGTGCAACATACATTAATTCACCATCATCATTTGTAAACGTAACTCCCTCGGACTCGCACATAGCACGTGACTCTTTGCCCGTTTAATGTACAGTGAGTGCTATTAGTTTTTCAATCGCGAATCGTTCACTCAAGCATCGTGCATATTGTTTGTAGCCTACATGTCACGCTACTCACATTCTGTTTGAAATTTCCGCATGTGTTTCTTGAAAACGTTTTACCTGAGAGTATTCCGAAAAGGAGACCATTTCTGTAGATTTCGATGTGTTGTTTCATACGTTGTCTTAGCAAACCCCAGTGTTGCACCCAATTGACTTCATGAAGGTTAATTATATTACCAACCACGTTTTCAGATGTGTAACATCTCCATTGTACATATTACTATTCACTGACTTGTTACATAACCACAAGTATTTCTGATATTTTTACCCAAAAGCACTTCAAAACTCGAAACTTGAGGGCGCAAATCTCTCATAATATAACTTGCGGGAAAAGTAGTGCTTAAGTTTTTGTACTATATTTTCGTAAGGAATAAACTGCCGGAATTCGTAGTGTTGTTCGCATACATGCTGTATACAATCACTTAATTGTACACCTGTCACAGTTTACAGGCCTTGAACACAACACCGACGGACTATTATGACATAAAACATGTTTTGTAAATAAATTAAAAAATTAAAAAAAGACTAGTTATATTAAAAAACGCCACGAATATAATGCCTTCGGAAGACGAGGTTTACAAATCGAATCTCGAATAGATCATGGATGGGCTTATCATTTTTAGAGTCTATTCGAGTTTCTTCAAACTTTTTGAATGAAACATCTGAAAAATCACCCCATGTAAGACGTGCTAGGCTTTTTCCTAAAAACGTCATGTATCTCAAGCGTTTTATACTAGTGTTAACATGATAATACCTTATTTTTGGATAAATTGAAATTTTACTTATATTACATTTATAAATTATAATATTTATGTTCTAATTAATGTGAATAGAAACAGGGAGAATACAGGTGTGTTGGTAATGCCTAGTTAGAAATAGTTCATATGTAAAATGTTAATACACTGAGTGCGCACGAATGCAGTGCGTCGTACCTCTGGTGTAATTTTCTAGATTTGGTCAAGCTTTATTTTCATGAGGCGGAGGAATATCGTGGAAGTAGAAATTTAGCAGGGCTTCAGAAAAGTTTGACGTATCCATTAATGGATTTTAGACATAATATTTTGTCACTTAAGCAGGGGACAGATATCAAATCAGGCTAACTCTATTCAGGAATTTTTTGTTTCGTTTAGTGTAGCCATAAACCAGAAAAATTGCCATAGGTGATTTTGTCAAAATTCAAGGTGACCATTCTCAGGTCATCGAACGACCGTACAAAGACCTTAAAAATGAGATTTTAGTTTTATTGGCTGGAGTTTCTAACCCCTCTGCATTAAATAAAATTAGGGGAAAAATAACTACTAAGTTTCTATCAACACTTTAAACTCGAATGAGGAGATCGTATCAGTTTATGTGGTAAAACAGGGAAGACCTAATAGTGTATACTCCATGTTGATGTATACCAAGGAAAACGCAAACTATTTATATATTAAAATTTCTTCCAGGTTTTTAAGTTCTCAAGTGACATAAAGTGATCACAACATCAATATTCGCAATAGATGCTTCACATATTATAATGTGTGAATACCAACTGTGTTGGCAGGCAAGCAGTGTTTTAAAGAAAACATATAGTGAAAGCAAAATCCTTCTTCTAGAAAATATATTCGGCAGCTGGAGAAAGACGGGAAGGTTCTGGTACAAAAATTTTAAATAATGACACCATGTAAATATTATTGGTCGTTGTTCACATGAGTTTTGAAACCTTGGTCACGCCTGCGAACTGGAAACAAGCCACTCCAACACATGCCTACAAAACACAAGCGGCATACAGTTACTGCATACACGTGTATGTGGACAATGATAACTGCAAAAAAAAATATATTCTATAGGGGAGCAGTATGCAGAGAATAATTAAATGGAAATTATAACGCACACTGACAGCAATGTCAATCATTTGTGTCACATACAAAGAGGTGGCGCCATTCGTACACGCAGAAAAAGATAATTATGTCAGAACGACAAGATATTATTATGCCACCACAATAACGCAAGACAATTACAAAGTGAAGGGCCAAAATTTGGAATACGGTACATTGTGCTTGCATGCACCAGCTGCAGTATGTTGTGCCGAAGACCAAAGAAGCGCGTCATGTTCTTCTAAACCTGTCTCGTGACGGAAGTTTATTTAGGCAGCTGGGGTACGATACAAAACACATGAAAAAAAAGTTCACCATTTTCTCCGAGCAGTTCAATAAGGGATTTTTCACGCAGTTAGTGGACACACCAGAGTCATGGCCCGCAACCTGGCTTCCCTGGCCGTGTTCTCGTTTCTTTCCAAATGTTTCCCGTATGTTTACACCGATGCAGTGAAAAAGTTGGACGAACAGCTCTTCACCGCACAGTATTTATTCCCCAACCACATAACAAAATTGGTACAGGTTACAGGTGATGAAGGCTAAATTCGTGCACAGTTGGTGCTAGCGTGTTTCGGCTTCAGTGTCTTGGGTGAATACCCCTGAGTTTACCTGAAAGCGAATGCAATAATCGTGATGGTTGTTTTTAAACATTTTGGTGACATGTTCGTATCTATTTACAAGCGGGACTGTGAACAATGTGCAAGTGTCCCGGATTTCGCCTTTGATACGTGCTACGTACGACAAAAGTCTAACGGCAGCTACACAGCGAATATGACCCTACTAATATTATAAATGCGAAAGTCTGTGTGTAAGTCTGTTACCACTCAGCTCCATAACGGTTGAACGGATTTTGATGAAATTAGGTATATAGGTACTTTAGCTCATGGAATAGGACTTGGGGTACTTTTTATCCCGGAAAATTGTACCGTTCCTGTGGAATAACAACAAAATCTAATTCTTCAACAAATGGGAACGTAACCGAAATATTTTTTTCCTCTTGTGTAAGAGTTTATCACGACGCCCAAGGACCTCTGAAATTGCTTAACGTCTGCTATCAATCGATAACAACCGGGACCGAATACTTAACGTGCCCTCCGAAGCCTGGAAGCGCTCAGATGTTATGCCACTAAACGGTCACCCATTCAATGGTGTGCCGCTGGGAAGGTTACTCAATTTTGGTGATCGATTAACATCCCTCAGCCAAGCGCAAAAGGAGTACCTAGGTATACCTTTTTCTAAAGCTACAACTTGATGAAACTCACGTTTTTATTTTCAAACATTGACGCTGGAAAGCAGAAATGAGGTAACTAAGCGATAGTTGCACAGATGCACTCCAAAAACAGTACCCTACCTTTTGGCTATAGGGGAAAAAAAATTTCCTTCCTTTTGGGTTGCCGTAATCAGTTTAAAACCTAGGCTAACAGAGCATAATGTTATAATTCTGTTTAACCATAAATCAATTGTTTTTCCCAATTTATTTATTAGTGTATCACTGTAAAACTCAATTGTACCCGGGTGAAGCCGGGCCGGTTCGCTATTATATGTTTATATATATATATATATACACACACACACACACACACTTGTTTACCCGGCCACCCGGCTTACCCGGTTCGATTCATTTCTGTGAAATTAATTGAAAGAAGTATATGTATTTTCAAAATCTTTATTACTGAAGTACTTGTTTGTATATAATGTTTTTAGTTTTACCATCTTCCGCGCGTATGAATAAGTTGGATGGCTTTCCTACTCTAGAACACGACACATACATTTGGCCGTGCGAAATACATTCTGTTTCTAAATCTATTCCGCACATTTGCAATGACCGCCCTTGAGGCTTTCCAATGGCTCTGGTAGGTCGGCAAGTTTAGGCAGTTGAACTTTCAGGCCGGCGCAACACATGCCTTTCGTTTTAGCATGGAATTTCAATGCTTTGCAATGAGGACATACTTCATCCATAGCGCCGATGACAACATGATATTTTGTACTGTGATCTTCATTCGGGTCGTACTGGAAAGCTAGGCGACTATAATAACGGACTTCCCTTAATGATGTATCTTGACATCGTTCAGCTCTACTGATTGTTACTTGATATCTTAATTCTTGACGATGTTCATCTGAAGCAGCGGTACGCACTCGCCTTGCTTGCAAACGGTGATCAGAGATTCTGGCTTCATGTTGCTCCAGCGATTCCTGCGCCCGTCTCTCGGCCATTCTGAGCCGATCTCGTTCGTTTGCTTCGAAACACTGCTCCTCAGTTTGGCTCGCAACTTCACATCGTCGTATTGCAGCTCGGCGATTGCGACGTCCGATGTTTGGTCTTGCGCATGGCATTATGTAAACAATCGAAAAAAAAACATTGAGAACAACAAACTCACCATGCTTTCCTGACGCGAAAGCATGGTAAAAATGAGCTTTTTGCAGATTTTAGTACCTTTTCAGGAAAAACAGATAAAAAAGAAAGGTGCACAAACACTCGTAGGAACGAAAGGAAGGTTTATTAAAAAAAATAATGAAAATTGGTTGATTTTTTCGGGAGTTATACGCGTCCGAACAAACGGACACAACATATATATATATATATATATGTTCGTCGAGGAATCCACATGTGCATAGCGTACTCAAGTGCATTAGTTGTCATGTAGTTGTGAACGACGCATATGCAACTAAAGCATCTTATAATCTCAGCAAGCCTGTCGTGTTTCTTCAATTCCTCGATGCTAACAACCTGTAAAGATGAGCCATGTCGTTCCCGCTCCTGATATATAATTTAAGGCAGTCGCATACTTGATGCTTGAACTGTGTTGCAGCATGTTCGGAAACGCGTTTCATGGAGGAATTATTAAACTCGTCCCCAATATATTTACCTACGAAAAGAAAACATACCCCAGAAGAGCAGTGAATGGTACTTTCACACGTGCTGTAAATATTATTTTAGATCTTTCCATAGCTGAAAAACATTTTTTTTTTCTACTGCTGTTTTCTTAACATGTACCACAAGGACACCAACGAAACTACGAAAGGAGTCAGTCTTGAACTTTCTTCGCACTTTCCACCGATTAAATGATAGTGTCACTGCTTATAGTACCACAGTTAACAGTACGACGATAACTCTGTATGCCAGTTTGGAGCATTGTGCATATTGGCGGTGGTACACTTGTTGTGCGTAACACTGTCGCCCTCATTACTCACGGGCTTCTGAGCCTCAAAATCGAAAGAATATTAAGGTAGACGACCGCCTTAAAAAGGGTCGATAGTGATACAAATATCCAGTCCCTGCCAAACGATGGGAAGTACAGGTACATCTTGGAGTACATAATCAAGTGTGCTGCAAACCTACATGTCTTACGCAAAAACCTGTTATTCGTGTCCGTGAACAAGTGCCATAAGAAGCCCATCTTATGGAATATGGAGGGGTGCGATAATACCAAGATTTTAATTACAAAATATCTTTGCAATTGATCGGAATTAAACTATGGTGGAAATTACAAATGATGTACGCCGGTGCAGATAACAGCAGAATTTCTAATATTTGGCAATAATCTTGCCTTGTATATCCTCATGTGTCTTTACATAAATTTGCCAGAAACTTTTAAAATATTGTTCAGTGTCTTTGATTAAAATATGTGAATTTTATGAACAAGATAAATGGATAGTAAAAATAAGGAAGCAGCCAGTGATACTAAGAGCATATAAAATTATTTATCTTAACAATCAAAAGCAGAGTGCCAAATCTACCAGTTAAATTTATAAAGATTAAAGGTACACAGTTTTGTAAAATAATCCCTACTGATAACAAAATTAAAGTTTGAAGAAAAGTTTGCATTAAGTCTCAAAACACAAAATCAGATTTTTTTCCTATAAATACGTAATTTAACACATTATGTAAAGCAAAATAATAACTCTCCTTATAATTTACAGGATGTTCCACCTAACGTGGACACCCCCAAAATTTTCGGAATGGTTACAGATCACGAAATGCTGTTTTCGCTAAATGAAATAACGTGCAGGGGCAAGTAATTTGCTGCAAAAGTGCCTATTTGTAACACGTGTATGGACAGAAATATTTCAATCACATATGATTTACCCCTTGGAAACATACATTTACTAAACGGCATATGGAAGTAGATGCAAAGAGGAATTCAGTTATATAGCATATGCAATGGAAAGTGACACAGAAATACTAAGAAATAATGTGCAAATATGACTAAGGTAAGGGGGCAGGTAGCATGGGGCAGTGCACCTGTACTTACAGCTGTAAGCAAGCAACATGTGCCGTGAGTCATCCTGGTGGGACCGCTTCCTTATAGCAGAGTAGCACGTACCTTAATGGGGCAAGGGACACGGAATGCGATATTGGACAAAGGAGAGCACCGCAGCGAATGGAAGATGGGCAATGTGAGTGCAAGTCTGATATACATTCATTTCATTTTATTCAGATACCAACGTAAATTAGGAGATTGGTTTCCCTAGTCCTTAACTGTGCTGAGCAACGAGTGCGTAAAGATGCACAACAAATATAGGACAAACCAACCTAAGGACAAATGCAATCGCATCCACATGCACAGTACAAACAGTATAGTTATTGTTGAAATGCTTCACATTAGGTCTTTTCCCGAGATGTGCGCAATGTGTTTACCATCGACATCAATATACACCTGTAAATGCTGATGTAGCGAGCGACGAGTAGCCTGAAGTGTTTCTGGTGTAATGCCTCTGCAAGCTGCCACAATGTGTGCCTACATGTCTTCTGGCGTTGTATGAACCATGTTGTACACCCTATCTTTCAGTGTTCCCCACAGGAATAATTGAGAGGTGTGAGGTCGGGTGAACTAGCTGGCCATCTTTCAACACAACCCTGCCCTAACCCCCGGTTTTGAAAGTTTAATTTAATTCTTTCCTCGCAACCAAAGCAAAATTCGCAGGGCAACAATAATTCTGAAACCACATATCACGATGTATGTCGAACAGTATGTCTTCCAGAAGTGTCGATAAGGTCTCTCTGAGGAAATGGGCATTCGAGATTTAACGCGCCCATGGTTTGTGAAGGTTACTGTCATCCTTTACAGACATCAGAAGAAACCTATAAAACTGAACACACTGCTGGAAATCACCATCATATAATGCCTGATGAAGTGCCACATGCTATGGATGAAATTTGCGTCGGTGCAGTATCCGTAACACACTTTTTTTACTTATTTAAACGAACCTGGAAAGTTCTCGCGTACCCATGTGGGGGTTTGCATTGATATGCGCCAAACACATCGTGTTTATGGGTATCGCCTGTAGTCTTTCGTCGCACTCGAGTTGTGGAATTCCAATCACCTCGTGACAAGTAACATGTGAAAATTCTTCCTATCGTTTGCCGTGAGATGGGCGTCTTGTTTGGCATTTTTGCAACACTCACTGTAAATAAGTATAGCATCCTGTTTTTCCTCATACGTGAACTCCATTGCATATGTACAACAACACACAGCAATACTACCTACCACAACAGATTATGGGGACTGGTGCTGTGCTGCTATTAGGAAGAGATCCCTTCAGGATGAGTCATGGCATGTGTTGCTTGCTTACAGCTGTGTGTACATGTTCACTGCCCCATGCTACCAGTCCACGTACCTTATTCATATTTGCACATTTTTTCTTGGCGTTTCTGTGTTACTTTCTGTGGCATATGCTATATCACTGAATTCCTCTTTGCACATACCTTAATATGCCATTGAAATAAATGTATTTTTCCCGTGTTTAATTATTTTTGTCTATATATGTGTTACGAATAGTCACTTTGCAGCAAATTACTTGCCCTGTGTGTTATTTCATTTAGCGAAAACTGCATTTCATGACCTACGACCATTCTGGAAATATTGAGGATCTCCACGTTAGACGGACCACTCTGTGAATGGTAACATGTCCTTCCAAATATAATACTTTTAAGAAGAAAGCAATTGCAAGCTTCTCTTGCTAACAGTAAGCTTATTAAAGTTTTTCTCTTCCAGGTCCATAATTTAATGTTTTCCTTGTGGATGCTCAAAGTTCACACACTTGAAGGGTGATCTTTCATCATTGTAGATGTTAGGCATACCTTTACACTATGGAGAGTGCTATATAAAGATTATACTACTTTGCATTTCATCGGTTGTGTGGGGAATAAGTTTATTATTGCTTTCGGTATAACCGTAAATCTTACTTCGTTTCTGGGAGTAGAGTAGCACCACAATATTTCCTCCACTTGTCATTCCTTTCATACAATGTTTTAACACTTGCCACAAACAATGCCTCAGCTACTTTTTTCATCAAGGTAGAATGTAAAATATTTATTTTAGAAGTATTTCGTTACTGCTTTCAAATATGTTCTTTAAATATGCACTCATATGCAAAAAAATTGATTACCTTGAAGTTTCCATCGCAGGGGCATGTAAGTGGGTACAGGAACAGGACTTGGTAGTATATTATATACAGAAAACCGCAAATAATGTTGCACACCAAGCATGTATTGCAGGGGACCAACATTTGCAGAATGTACATAGTATAGTGTTGGACCACCCTTAGCGCGGAGGCAGGTGGCGATACGGTCAGGCATGAATACATACAGATGTCAGATGTTCTCCTGAGTAAGATCCTACCACAGCTGGAGCAACTGACCCGCCAACCCGCTATAGTGGAGGCTGGTGGAAGTTAAAAACCCATATACTCCCAAACAACATTCTCGATCGGTGAGAGGTCTGGAGACCTTGTTGGCCAAGGGAGCATGTTGACACTACGATGGCAAGCCAGATATACCCATGCTGTGTGAGGCCGGGCATTATCCGGCTGGAAAATAGGGGTTTCAAGCTGTACTAGCAAGGGGAGTGCACATGGTCGCAGAATTTCCTGGATGTATCGCTGCACCATCAGGTGTCCTTTAATACGCACTGGTAAAGTGAGGGAATCGTAGGAAATGGCATCCCACACCATGGCAACTCCCGTTGTGGTGGTGTGCCATTTTACAATGTGGCGTGGATCACAGTGCTGGGCAGGATGTCTCCAGACTTGAATTCGGAAGTCGTCTGTATCCAGATAGAACCACAGTTCGTCGCTGAACACCACTCGTCACGAATCCGTAAGCTGCCATGCTGCCCGTTCCCGGCAGAAGGTCACACATGCTCGGCGATGCTCAGGTCGTAATGGCAAACGTTGTAAGGGATGCTGCGAAGACAGATATCTCACTATGTTAGCCGCCTGGATATGGTACTCGTGGACACAGACGTATCCCCATCTGCCATGACATGTCCCTGGATGGTGTCCTGCGACGCTCGTGGAGAACTTACAGCCTGTCGCACGATTAAGCTATCCTTCCTGCTGGTGGTCCACCAACGTCGAACCGAGCCTTCTCGATGAGTGTGTGTACCCTCCTGTTGCTACTGCATCAAACACCGACTCACTGTGTAGGCAGAACTGTTCATGTGGCGAGCAATGCGATGTAACGTCCAACCTACCTCTTGGAGGCTGATGATGTGACCTATTCCTAACTCATCCAACTGCGCAAAGGCTTGTAGAATGCGCTGTTGGGGGCATGCTGCGTGTTCACTGAACTAAGCTTTGTGGCTCACATTACCTACGTTAATACTGAGGTCTTATTCTGTGTCTTGTAGCTATGAATGAGGGGGGGGGGACATAAATACCACCTAGTTGCACATGCCCGCAAGTAAACCGCATTAAATGGTCATTCTATGTCGCAACTGTGTAGCAAGCTCCGTTGTACTCGTGCAGTTCGTTCGCGGTGATAAGTAGTTTTGCAAATGAGTATATAATGAGGAAATTAACGTATGGAAAATTAAGTGACCTTCAGCCTGAATGATTCTTAAGCGTTTTATGTTTCGCATTGATTGTGATAATAATGTTTTCCAGCTAGTCTTAGTATTTGAACAGTAATGTAAAGTGGTTCACATGTTTCTTCAACAGCTTAGATTATTTTTTTCTCTTACGTCTAAAGCAGATATATATTTATTTTGATATGGACAGACTGTTAGTCAATATCTATAGTTTGTGAAATATTTTGAACAGGCTTAAGGTATGAGGAATATTATTGTACGACTTCAAATCAAACAGTAAAGATCACTGAAGATGTCGCATTATCTAAATAAAAGGCAAATCAGCTATTATTTTGACTGGTTTTTGTGTCCGATGATAGTTCCTGCCAAGTTTCCTTCATCGCCATGATAAATGTATTGACCTATACTTTCCAGTTCACCTTGTGTCGCATAGTAAGGATACAATTGGCACATGTTTTCTACACAAAACACTCTCTTCGAAAAAATGTTAGAATGTCCTACACAATCCTGATAGTATTCCTTAACCTACCTCTTGCACAGAAGTGAAATAATAGAAAAGAACAAAACACGAGTGTAGTCAACTTAGGTCAAACTGCAAGTTATCAAAAGTTATTTTATTTTGAAATTTTTTAAAAATTCTATATGTAATAATTNGGGGGACTCGGGCGCCCCTCCCGTTTCCCAATTTTATGGACCCACTTGGGTGGCAAACAAGTTTGAACAATCTAAAACTGAAGACAATGCTGGAACCCAGTAAGTATTGTCTTATTCATTACCACAACCTGAAGCAAGTGCTACAACACTGATACAAGCTTGTCGAAATTCGCAGTATGCTTCAATTCGAGCATATTGCGTGGCTTAAACCCTATGTTGACCTGAACTGCGAGAAATGCCAAAATATCTGCAAATAATTTTGATACGAAATATTTCAAATTGGAAAATCACTCAACTCTACAACTTCATGGAAAACAAAGACATAAATGGAAATATAATTGGTGTACTCTGAGAAAAACTGATAGCCAAGATCATGTTCTTTGACTAAATAATCAGTGATAAAAATATTTCGCTGATCTATCAAAGTGATGAATCAGTATTTCTAGCTAACCAAATATACGCAGGATTTGTTGTGGTCAACCTGTCGAAAACACTGATGTGCCTGTTAAACTACGATGTGATTAAGACCAGGTACAGAGATCTCAATTTCCTTTATACGGATATAGACTCTATCCTGTGCGAGATAAGGCTGAGTGATATCTGCAGCCACATGTGTGCAGAATGAATTTTCAGCGAGTTTAACGTCAGTGCCAACCCCCACCACACATCTCTGCTACGTGGCAAGAAACAAGAAGTTGGCAAGTTCAGGGACGATTGTCGTGGTGGCTTTTGACGTAATTTATTAGGTCCAGATGCTTTTATACAACTGCAATGGCAAAGTCACGGAAAAGGTTAAGGGAAGCCAAAAGTGCGTGTTCGGAAATAAATTGCATTTGCGAGGTTTATAACTCCATCAAAAGAACTGAAAACAATTCACGAGAATATGGAAACAGTAAAATCGCACAACGTATCCTCAATATAGTGTGCAATTCATTTTTTATTTGTGTTGCTCATATTAAAAGACAATCATACATACATTTGGTATATTGTGAGATATGGCAGTTTGGGTGGTAGGGGTTATGTGGTTCTGTTGTGATCAACATCGAGCGCATTAACGCATTGAAGATGCCTGCGACAAGCTTACAAGAGCAGTTCAGATTAGTCCACACCCTCCAGAAACACTTCCAGATCTCACAAGAGCTGCCCATATGGAACCGGACCTTCGCCCAGAAGATGACATCAACACATTGATTACAAGCACGCCACGGCGTGTTAGGTACCTGTGCAATGCACATGGATGCCATACACATTATTGGGCTGCAGTTTGAAGAAATAACTCTACCTAGTTGGAGACACCGTTGCATTAAGCTTGTTGTTCTTTCAAATTTTTCTGTGGTATTGGAAACATTCTTTGTTTGTTAGGAACACTTGGAATTTCACGTTTTGTATCGGTACCGTTGGTAGCTTCTAATGGCTATGCTTTCTTTTATGTAAACGCCATACGTTTTTGCATTCTGTATGTATATTCCCAACTTTTTGTGAGGTATTTAGATTGGAAAAGGTGGATCTCCGTGTGCATAATTTATGCTTATAGTGAATATTTATGCAAAAAGCCACAAAGTGGACCTCACGCTCAGTCGCCTGCGATATTATAACATTTTGATAAGGGGAGGTGAAGTACACATTTCTGGGGTATCTTTTAATTCGGAAGAAGTCTGCCCATTGATATGAAATCCAGACTAGTCGCATGTATGTATGGAGCATAAATGGGCACCAGTAACTTAGTTCCTCTTCAGACATAGAGATGTAAAAATACATTTGAAAGATCTCTCTCTCTCTCTCTCTCTCTCTCTCTCTCTCTCTCACTTTCCGAATATTTTGCATTCTGCCTCGATGAAAAAAGAAGATGCGGCATTGTTAATGGCAAGTGATGAAATATTGTATGAAAGGAAAATTCATGAAATTAAAGTTGCTACGCGACACCACCAAAGGTAATATTGCAACTGATTGAAAGTTTGGTGTGTGTTATAAAACACATTAAAATGGTCACCAGAGGGGGCTAACACCGAGACAACCCTAGTGGTCTATATGTAGTAAAATCAGTGTTTTTGAAGAGTGAGCGACAGTGAGTAGCTAGCATGTCTCGGCGACGCATCAAGTACATGTAGGAACTACTCGAAGAATTTCAGAGAGGGATAATGGTTGGACTATGGGAGGTAGGGCAGTCGAATTGCCAGCGACTTAACTGTGCGACTGTGTTATGAGTAGGGGAAACAAGACGGAACACATAATTGCCGAAAGGCTTTGAGCGACGTAAGGTGTTTACCAGAAGGGAAGAAACGTTTCATCGTTCGACAAGTGCGGACTCGGCCAACAGTTTCTCTTTCCACCATCCAGAGACATTCATTGTCATCACAATGTCCCCCTGTTTCTATCCGCTTTATTGTGACGAGACCGTTGAAGAAAATATGCCTTTTCGTTATTGCTTACGCTCTTTTACTTTTAAACCTCTACAACGGTGATTTAGTTTGCAGTTTTGGCATAATCGGGGTTGTATGGACGGCTGAGGAATGGCAATCCGTCGTATTTAGTGACAAATTCAGGTTTTGTCTGTACACGGACGACAACCGTACTCGAGTATGGAGGGACACTGACAACGCACAAATCCATACTTCGTTGATGACCGACACGCCGCTAGGATTGGTCGCGCTGCAGTGTGGATAGCAATATCCTATGTCTCCTCTGATAGTAATCAGCAGGACTGACACGAAGCTATCGGCAAAGATTCTGCAGCCTTGTGTGTTTCCCTTCATGGTACGTCTCAAAAGTTCAGTTTTCCAAAAAGATAATCCTCACCTACATACATTACTGTCATTTGGGATAACTATTCACAGCAGGAGCAGCTTTGTACTACCTGCCCAATATTACTTCAATTGATGTTCCGAATATTCTGTGCACGTTAGTGTATTTTTTATAAATAAAACTGATGACAAGAAGTAAAACATCAAACTGAGTGCTGGAGAGACTTAATTTTAAAGGAAAATGTGCATTGCAAAGTTATCCTTAATTAGTGCAAAGTTATCCTGAATTAGGGCAAAGTTATCCTGAAATGGCGCAAAGTTACCCCAAATGACTGTACTGGTTTCCCTGCAATGCTTAAGGTTGTCGACAACCTTGCTTTGCCAGCTCGGTTTCCTTACTTGTCGCATATATTACACATATTCAGCCAGATGGGACAAGAGCTTCAGCCATAAAGGCATCTTCAGCATTTGAAGTGACCGTTTGAACAAATATGAAGCGATATTTCACATGGTAGCATTTTCCATCTCTATGACACTATTGCAGACTATTCCCGCTGCTTGAATCCACGTTTGGGGTGGTGCAACGTTGTACTAAGGTTACTTTTCAGCTGCTGAATTTTGCACTATTAAACAGCCAGTTCACCTTGATTGTTTATTTAGATATTTGTATGATTGTTCACATTAACTGGGCCAACATTTATTATATTTGGAAGTCTGTCTGTTTCTGGACGAGGCAGTTATTACAGCAGTGATTGTATTTATCAATCAATACCATAAATTAAAATACATTCTAATTTTTTGCTGTAAAATTAAAAATATCCGCGTTTTGATGGAATTTGTTGAGCGAGGGTTTTTGTGAAGTTTGTACTCAATCACGAACCTTGGCTGTTTATATTGGCAATGATGTGATGAAGTTCTGAACGTACTTTTGAAATGGTCGTGTACTAACTGCGCGTTGTTTATGAGAGTATTAAACTTTTATACAAAACTATTCCCAGCCATTAAATACATGTAAATAATTTATCTTTCAAACTTACTAGAATATAGAGCAACTACGCAAGAAGGAAGTGTTCATTTTATTATGTGATTAAATAATTTCTTCATTAGTTACTTATACGACCACTGATTTATGCCAGTAGGCTAACAGTTAAGCGTTCAGTGGGTTCACCGCCTTCTAACTTCTAAACGTGTACAGTTATCCATGGTTTCCTCGGCACTGGATCTCTGAACCGTAATTTTAAGGGAAACTATTGGAGACCTCGGGTACGAGGTTGCCTTGTATTACAGTAACGTGTGGTTTGATCGTGTCGGGCATTACCAGCTGATGTCGCTAGTACTGAGCACGTATAAACCGGGTTAAGTGAAATGCATCATTGTACAACCGACTTAATCCCGTGCTCTTCGTGTTGGCGACAGATCCGGATAACACGCACCCCACTAGAGCGTACCGTTGTCACAGTGGCTTAAAAGACAATACACTCTCGTTGCAGTCAGCAGTCCAGTGTTTTTATATCAAATCATGGATTTTTGTTTTGTGTCGTGCAGATCTCTGTTAAGCGCACAGAAACGCCATGTGCTGTGTCATTAGGAAGCTGTCAAAATAAGCGTCCGAGATCAAAATCGGTATTTTATAAACGTCTTTAAAGCAACTCATGGGTGTGATAGAGCTATATAAGTTTTCACCGTCCTCTGTTTTTATGACAAACCAAAAAAAATTACACGGGATATACGTTGTGAATTGGAAACAACCATTTTAGATATTTCAGTATCAGCATAAATTTATAGTACGTTTACAATTATAAGTAAACTGCAAAAGTACTTTGTGACTATTATGCAATTATTCTCGCTAAAATATCATTGATATATGACTATGTATGCAGTTTTAAATGTTTGTTTACACCTTAAACCTCGTAATTCCACTTAAAGTAATGGCATAGGATATTAAAATAAGTCACAAAAATATACTAGTTTACATTACTTAAACATTATAGAAAATTGTTGTAGAGTATATTTTAGAGGTTTTATAAGCAGACGCATAATTAAAATATACTCAAATTACAACCATAACAGTACAGTAGTGAGAAATTAATAACAAAAGTGAATAGTAATTTTTCTAACAGTCCATAATACGTAACTTTTGAAGTTCACATTACAACACATTGTAACACACTCAAACGAACAGTTCTCGAGAATACATGAAACGTTTGAAAAGGTGCCATATGTTGGTCAGCTAGGCAAGCAGTCTGTCTTGCCAGACGGGGCATTACAGCTTTAATCTCCCAATGATGGGCGATGTAATAACGTGCCAAATGCTTAATAATGGCATATATAAAATCAGGCTAACACTGTTAACGAACTTGTTTCATTTTATATAGTTGCTTACATTTTGCAAATAACACATTTTGATTCCCATTATTTAAGAGCGTGTGTCTTTACATTAATAATCAGGTTAGTTCAAAGGTTGAACTATGTTTTCAACCTCATTTTTCCCAACGAATCATCTCATAAATTTTTACGTGGTGTTTAGTACAATGCTGCATAAATTTCAATAGATGTAAGAATATGAACTTTTTTCTGGGACTATCAACCCGTACCAGGGTTGACTACAAGAACGGAGGAACAAGAGCAGAACAGAGGTATGCTAAGTCTAATTTTTGCAGGTGGAATCAAAAGAAAAAAGTATATCGTGAACTTAATGATACCAAAGTGTAACCTCGACGTCTCCGATAGATCAAACAACATCCTATTGATGAGGCACCCTATTTCAGGAGGTCTCCTCTCGAAAAGGATTGTAACTCCAATATACACTACGCCTGAGCTATTAGGAGGCTCGTTCTCCTGTCGTCCTGACCACGAGATTATGCCATTCCCTTTTGGTATATCGGAGAAACGTAGAGCGGACGCTGTTCCTAATTGACATGGAGAAATGTATGTAAATTGTTAAAATTGTATAGAGTATCAAACAGATGCTATTAACATCTGGCTGGGATGACCAGTACATAATAAACATAAACAGTAACACAGAATTAAACATAAAACTCGGAAAGATTTCGTGGATTGGTGTGTGTGTGTGTGACCATTGGCTTCCTGACAGTGGCACCGCCTTGAAAACATTTCTTTAGTGAACATTACCAGTGTGAGACTATACAAGCGAAGGCACAAACGCTTGAGTACTATGAACATATTTTCTGTCGTAATAAATCAACAGGGAGAGCTGCGTGCATTTGAGAGAGGCATGTATTAAAAATTTTAGAGCATGCTGTTAATTTTTGTAGGTAAGTGACCATGTTGATGTTTTATTTTGTGCTATTTCTTCTCGATTATTTTGACACTGCTAGTAAAGTGTATCTAAAATTATTTAGAAAATTTATTTTACAACTGACATTCTTTCAAATAAAGCTGTGCTACTGAAGCAGATTTCTAGGCCTCACGGTAACTTACGAAAGTCGCTTCACCCACCTTCGAACCAATATCATATTCTCTCATGACCACGATTTCAATACGTAAGAGCTAAATGATTCGGCCAAGATGCACCAAAAGCAAACATCAATGTTAACACAGGAAGAACAACATTTTCTATGACCAACTCATGAAAGATAATAAATGTAATGACAAATTTTTTTCAAATATAATATATTGGATGTCTATATTTTTATTATCATTCGTTTTGGAGACTACAATAGAAGAAATTTAAAGTTCACTACAAATCCAAGAGCTAATGAAGTAAGATTTATCGTGCCCACAGGTGCATAACTGAAGACTGCTTCAGATTATTAAGTCACATGACACATCTCATGTTTTATTTTTCATTTCCCATATAGTTTCCTTCCATTACATCAAGTTGCATGCGTTAATTTATATCTTATCAGAATTGACAGTAAATGTTACAATATGCGAAGAAACAAACTACCTTAGAAGCTCATCTGCTGTCATCTATTCACGGTTACTTCCAACATTTCTGAAACCCAGCTAAAGTTCTTCTTCCAGTATAGTTCTCCGCCTCATGCAATCAAAGCTTAACTGAGTCTAGAAAATTTCACTAAATGGACAACGCACTGCATTCGTGCCCACTGTATGAAATAATATGTCTTACTAGGTTTTGCCAAAACACCCATTTTCTTCCTGTTTATATTAAACTTAATTATAAACTCACTATTACATATAAAAGTAATATATAAGTAAAACTTCAATTAAACTAAAAGTAAGGTACTTTTTTATTAAAAGACGTATAAAACGTTTGTGAGACATAGCATATTTAGGAAATAACCAAAAACTTCATACATGAGATAATTTTTCGAAGGTTTGATTTAAAAAATGTGAGGAATTCGCGTACAGACTACAACAACGCTACCCGCGAAGCAGATGGAAGAAACTTACATTCTACTTACCGTCTGCTGACGATCATTCAGACAACGCGCTGTTGTCATTTAGTCTCTGTTTCCTTATTAAGGCGTCTCGCTGCCCTTATGAAGGAATCAGGGATAATTTGGCCTAGTGACTGCCATTCTCGGAATCTCTTCTAAACAGACGAGATACTCTCCGCGGGTACATTAGATGTACGCAGCCTTCTGGTCCATTGAGTCATTGCTTTTCTCTCAGGAGTTGCGATTCTGGGATACTCTCCCAACTATGCATCTAGCAATGCGGGCTCGCTCTCAATAGTCGTTTTTCTATCCACAAAGTCAACTGGGCATTGTCCAGGAATTATCTTGCCTCGATCCCCCAACATGATTGGTATTGACGTTCACTAAACGCCGTTCGCGGTAAAGTGAGCACTTCTGAAATCAACCTACAAATGTCACTGTCCCTATCTGCATGTATTTCAACGGGTACAGTTACAAATATGCGCACTGTAAAGTTTGTAACGACGGGGAGATAAAGTAGTTCCGTGTCATACGTTGGATTAAATTTATAAGGAAAACATTTGAGAACACTGAAACTATTCGTTTTACTTACTGTATTTTTAATTCATATTATAAGAGTAAGAATGAGCAAAATTGAAAAATATTTCATTTCCTAATAGTTTTTCAGTTTTACTTGACCGACGCATGAATATGCCCATAGCTATGTTAAATTTACATATGACGGAAGTATACGGAATGTGCATACCCTATATCTTAAGCAGGGCTTACAAAAGTGCTCACTTTATCGTGAACAGCCTTTACCAGCGCTGCCTAACTAACATTTAACCGCTCGGGTCATCGGGGAAGCTGCCAAAAGCTCAGTGCTGCCTCCCCTTAAGTCGAGCAAGATAAAACTCAAAACTTCAACACTATTTTCGGCGTTGCGGGTTGCAGAGGGCTTCGTTCGCAGGGGCAGGCTTCAATCAGGACACTGGCGCGTCGAACCAAAGTTGCTTCCCTGGGATTACATACGATACAGAGCGTGGAGTATTGATATCTTAGGGCCAGTTCTACCACTAGAGATTAAGAAATTGTATTTGTTAAAGTACCAAATTTTCTCTGTTATCTGTCATTTTCATTTTCCCAAAAAAATTATCTCGATTTTCTAAGTTTATCGAGTTAAAGTATTTAACCGTCCGAACTCACTTGATAACATCACTTTGCCGGGATTAAGATGTACAATGTAAATGAATACCTTTGGCTATTCACAAATAAGTTCGTAAAGTGACGGGAGAATAAATAATTTTATAATAATATAAAGTAATACACACTATAGACTCAGGAAACAATATATAAATTAATGCAATATTATTGCGTGAAATGTTGACGTGGTTATTTTTTTGACCAATGTATTTTAATTTTAATGCACAAAGAGTGTTGTCAAAGAATTAACATTTACTTTCATTCACCCAATTTAATTAGATTTACACTAATGCACTTACTTTGAGGTTAAGTATTCAGACGCAGTTTCGTCAGAACTTGAGAATAATAACTTTTTCTACTCCTTGAATACATACGAATGTTAGATTTCTAAAATAAATGCTATACATAATAGTAGGTTTTATTACAGATGCAAAAAAAAACATTTTTAAATTGAAAAAAAAAATGAAAATTCTAAACAACCAAACTACAATAGGCTTCACAAAAAAAAAGGAAAATTATAAAAACTTTAGAATTGTAAATAAAATCTTTAAATTAAGAAATTTAACTTTCACCGTTGGGCATTTATGCACTTTTGCCCGATTCCGTTGGGGCTGCTCTCTAGCAATCCCGGGTGACTGTCCATCCTTTTTCTTTAAAGAAGATATTTGGAAGAATATATTCATAGAAAAAATATGAAACCTTCGAGAATATTAAATACTGTGTAAAGGGAACGTTACGGAAATGTAATTTTTTGGGTAAACCGATATTATTTTTCCTATCTATAAATGTTAAGCTTATTTCAGATTATGCTGGTGTTTTCTGTCACAAAATATTTTTTAAAAAATGTTCAGCAATAAATAATGTTTTGGTTGCTTCTTTTTGCGATTGTACTATCTGAACTTCTCTAGGTATCCAGGAAGAACTGCAAGCCACCCTGTTAATTTGGCCATTGGGGTTGTTCTGTCTCCAAATCGGATAAGGATAAGCCTTGTTCTAGATATAAATTGAAGTTTCAGTTTTTATCTCGACAAAATTTTCTCGAATTTCCAAACAATTTATTTTAATTGGTGAAACCGACATTTAGAGATGCTATATTCATATTATGCAGATAAATCACACTTGTTGCCTTTATTTAGAGGAAATAAAGCCACTCAATTTGATCTTCTTACGTTATGTTCGCCTCTAAAAATGTGTATGAAGAGCCGTCGTTAATTTCTTTTAAAAATTGTGGCAAGTTGGGAGAGGAATATAAAAAGCGGGCATCTTGTGACAGGACATCTAAAATGTTGTTTAGAAGAAACGATGTGTTAATCTTTGTAAGGAAGAACTGAATCTTAGTTCACATAAGTATTACTGTGTTTATGTTTCTTCGGAGTGTATTACATTTATTTTGGCTATGCTTTACTGTTTACTTTCGATGTAAACCTTGTTAGCGTAACTGAATACAGTTTCTTCGAAATGACCGACAGTCTGTAGTCATCTTATTGCGTGTATGACTCGGGTTTTCGAGAGCGCACGTTCAGTTCCGGACGTTGGCACTGCGGGTAAAACACTGGACGTTATCCATTCACTTCACAAATTAAGTGCTGGTAAAGATTTCAAATGACGTGCGTCACTACACAACATAAATATGATAGTTTACAAGATGTGCAGACCCAGTTTTTTTTTACTATATTAGTTAAGCCTAAGTGATTATTGTTAAATTATGTGTCTCGTTTTGTTGAACGATTACACTATACTTAAATTTTCGAACTATATGTTCGATATTATGTATTCAATGAAGGGAACTCTTTTATGAATTTTTTATTCTAGNTATACTTAAATTTTCGAACTATATGTTCGATATTATGTATTCAATGAAGGGAACTCTTTTATGAATTTTTTATTCTAGTATAATTCTCTGATTAGTTGAAATACGCCTTTTCTGGAATGCAACACATTCGAATTTCAGTAACTTGATAGGCTCGTCAAAACATATTTATTTTTCAAATCTACGCCTTTATAATTAGTATGTCAGTAGCAGTTTCAATGCAATATGCTACACAATCGTAATTTAAATGGAGAAGGTGGGGTTACTAGTTGAGAAATGCGCCAGCAGAATGCATACAGTGCTCTGTCAGAAGTGTCTCCCCGTGGCCTAGCTGCGAAGACGGCGCAAACACAGTTTTGCCAGATGGCTTAGAATTATGATGTATTAAGCGGAAACTTTGTTTTATGTGCAACAAATAATGGGTCGAAAGAAATCTTAGTACTGTAAGAAAAAAGAAAAAGGGCTTTAGCGATTTTTGGTCTTGATAAACAAGAAGTTACTGATATAACTAATGAGCCTACCTTTCTCAACATGGGAGCAATTAATTTTTAAATAATTTCTTAAAAGCTGAGTTGGTAGGAAGGACTTCACTTATCTTTGAAAGCAATAACATTAGAAATGAAACCAGAAACTTATGCAAGAGCAGTGAGAAAATAACAAATACACAAATACCTTACTCGAGACTTGAACACAGAAAACCTCGTACTATAAGCCAGCGTGCAATCCAGTGCATTGCGGAGGTCGGATTCGGAGCATCAACTTCGGATTTAATCAGTCCAATGTTTCGCATGAAAGTGTTTACTAACCGAAAATATTTACAGGCCCTTTATTTCGAAAATAAGTGACTGAGCTATATAAAACATGTAAGTTTACGTGGCCTAGCGTAGCGCTAATTGTGTGAATAATTTGATGGCAACAGGTTGTCTGGTCCCTGAGATATGACATAAAAAAACTTTATTTTCTTATTAGATTCTTTTATACAAAAACGCCAGAAAAAGAGCCTCTATCGAAGGCGCTTCTAATGTGTTCTGTCTTCATACAAATTGTGGTTGAATTGGGTTAATTGTTTTAAAATACAGGATGATTCACGAGGAGTTTCTGCCCCAAACAGGGCTTATTCCTTACATCATTTGGAGCAAAATATGTCATATAAATATGAGTCCTATTCCCAATATTTACAGAGTAGTTTGACAATCAACATACCCACCCTGCAGCGGAAAGAAGTTTTCAACACCGTTTTAGCATCAATGCACGGTGTGGTGTCCTACACGATCAGCTGATTGGTCCATTCATTTTCCCGGGACTTTTAACTGGCGTGGTATATCTGGAATTTATGCAAGAATAACTTCCGGTGTTAGTTGAGGATATTCCGTTAGCAGTGAGACGTCGTTTGATTTTCCAGCATGACAGCGCACCTTCTCACTTCCACCGCGGTATGGTTGAACACTAAAATGTGCATTTCTCTGGCAGATGGATAGGACGAGGCGGTTTTCACCCCTGGCCTCCTCGATCGCCAGATCTATCACCACTAGATTATTGCGTATNAGGCGGTTTTCACCCCTGGCCTCCTCGATCGCCAGATCTATCACCACTAGATTATTGCGTATGGGGATGGATGAACGATATTGTTTGCCAAATGACTGCACAAACACGTGAATAATTACTTGCGCGTATCATGCATGCCGCTACAGACATCAAAGACAGCCATGTGCAGCTACATAGAGCATTATGTGCGATTCATAAGCGCGAGGCCAAGGGAATGGAATTAGACGCAAACTTTTTTGATCATATTTTGTAAGCTTGTTTGACGAAATTGTGATGCTCAATTGTAAACAATACGGTCTGATAATACATCCCTGTATTTACTACTGAAATAATTATTATTTTATTATTATTATACTTGGAATTACTCTAAAATTTTGGAATAGGACCCACATTTATATCACATATTTTGCTCCTAATGATGTAAGAAATATACCCTGTGAGTGTCGGTAACTCCTCGTGAATTATACTGTATATGTCAGACTTACCTAAATAATTTATGAAGCTGCCATTTTGAACATCGTTGTCTGACCCATTTAAATAAAGTTTACGTGGCTTTCTATAGCATTTATTGTGTGCACAACTTCGTACAAATTAATTAAAAATATTCTAGTGTAAAATTTGGTAGGAATACGTTGATTGGTCCTCGAAACGCGACATAAAACCTCCAGAATTTTCACGGGGCGATCTTCATAAATGCAGGATAAAAAGTTATATAGTAGCAATTTCGATTATTATATACTGCCGCTATAAAAACTTAAGTTAAAATATTTACACAGTTCCGTATATGTCGCTCACAAAACTAAAATTATTTTATTGCCGCCATTCTGAAAATAAGTGAGTCCATATTTAAAAAATACATTTATTATTAGTGCCTACCACAGTACAATATGTTAATCAAATGATATAAGTATGGATGGATTTTGTCTCGAGATACGACATAAAATGTTTATTTTTATTGGTACTGCTATCATACAAAATGGCAGAGAAATAAGACATATTTAGCATAGGCAAGTGTTATGTTTGTAATAGGCACCGCCAGCATGCAAAGTTAAGTTGGAATTTACTTCTTTAACAAAATAAACTTAGCTAAAATATTTATATAACCAACATTTTGAAAAAAATTGGCCTGAACTTTATAAAACATACCAGTTTACACCACTTGCTGCAGTACTATTTGTTCGCAAAAATTGGCAGGAATCTGTCAATTGTTTCCCGTGATATGACAAAAGCTTTATTTTCTCTACGTACATATAGTTCATTGTTGTAATATCTACTGCAACCATAAGAGTTTAGTTGAAATTGATTACACCTTTTCAACGATAGAGCATTCTAAGCTAAGATTTCTGTATGGCTGCCATTTTGAAAATAAGTATCTGGCATGTTTAAACATGCCACTTGTCATAATCTGCCTCAATAATACTCGTTTGCCAAATTTTATAGGAATTGGTCAGTTATTACTCGAGATATGACAAAAACTGTATTTATTCGCATGGTGATTCTTACAAAATGGCGTACAAAAGATCATCCATGTATATACAGTTGAATATTGTAATGTCTACTGCCAGCACACAATG
This sequence comes from Clitarchus hookeri, assembly GCA_002778355.1. Lineage (NCBI taxonomy): Eukaryota > Metazoa > Arthropoda > Insecta > Phasmatodea > Phasmatidae > Clitarchus > Clitarchus hookeri. Next base: position 456,674 of record NQII01000637.1, read on the forward strand.
TTATTTTGGAATTCATTACATAGTTTCGACGACAAAGCATTTTGAACTAAAATGGTTATATTGCCCCCATTTGGAAATAAGTATCTGATATGCTTAAGACGTATCACTTTAAATCATCTGCATCAGTTATACTTGTTTGTGAAATTTTTGGTAGGAATCGGTTAATTTTTTACGAAGTTATGGCATATTAACTTTATTTATTCCTATAATTCTATCTTCCAAAACGTCCGACGAAAGTGGTCATCTGTTGCTACATATGATGCTTGTAATAAATACTTTGAGTACAGAAAATTTGGTCCAAATTGGTTAATGGTATGGTAGATACAATGAATAAACTTGAAAAATTTGAATGGCCAACATTTTGAAAATAAGTAAATAATCAAGTTCAATCACTTAAGTTTACATATCAAATCATAATATTACTTACATGCCAAATTGGGTAAGAATAGTTTGAATAGTTTTTGAGATATAATGTTAAATATTTAGTTTTTAAATTGGTGCTATTTTCCAAATTGGACGACCAACAACAATATTAATCTAAAAATTTAATGCTCACACAATGGTCTGCCAGCATACAAAATTTTGTTTAAATGGGTTGAATGGTTCCTGATATAGTACATATCTCCCAAAAAAATTTAATGCCACCATTTTGAAAGTAAATGCTCGACTTGATCTAAAACTATAAAAGTCATGTGTCCTTACAAATTATTATTTGAGTACCAAATTTGGTGAAATTTCGGTTGAAGCGTTAACAAATTGAAAGATGGGGACTCACACGCGCACACACATACACACACACATGCATTCACACAAAAACATACACACCAATAAACACACACAGATACAGGCAGAAAAGTGACCTCACAAGCCTTTCTTTCCTTCAGAAAGTAGGCTAACAAGGAAATAATTTGACGCGACACAAGGAAAAACAAAAACTAGAACGTTCATATATTTACTATATTATTTTTAAAATCAAATATTTTCATTGGGTTCAAAACTAGAATAATTGTAGTTTCTAAATTATTTGATTCATAATATATAATTGACATATACCAAGCCACATAAAACAAACATATATACTTTTACTGTATAAAATTTTGGAATATTATTAAAAAAATATTTTTTTCCCTGAGGTTATATTTNACAAACATATATACTTTTACTGTATAAAATTTTGGAATATTATTAAAAAAATATTTTTTTCCCTGAGGTTATATTCTTTGTATCCTATAATTTCGTTTCTATGTTTATACGAGGGCTGATCCAGAAGTCATGGCAACTATTGTTTATATCCCGAAAATGATCTAACACAGAAAATGTACTACTATATACAGTTGAAAGTGTATGACAGGTACGTTTTAATGATGACACCACATTGGGTGTGGATGTAGGAATGCCCAGCAAGGAATAAATACAAACATGGCTGCGTGAAATCACCGTTTAATTTATATATTCTCGTACAAACTGTATACACTCACTAGAACGGATACGTATCTTAAATGTACGAGCTGTTTAAAATCCTTCAACGTAGTCTCCGAGGTTGTCCACGGTTCCTTGCCAGCGATGAGGCAGACGGGAANACAAACATATATACTTTTACTGTATAAAATTTTGGAATATTATTAAAAAAATATTTTTTTCCCTGAGGTTATATTTTTTGTATCCTATAATTTCGTTTCTATGTTTATACGAGGGCTGATCCAGAAGTCATGGCAACTATTGTTTATATCCCGAAAATGATCTAACACAGAAAATGTACTACTATATACAGTTGAAAGTGAATGACAGGTACGTTTTAATGATGACACCACATTGGGTGTGGATGTAGGAATGCCCAGCAAGGAATAAATACAAACATGGCTGCGTGAAATCACCGTTTAATTTATATATTCTCGTACAAACTGTATACACTCACTAGAACGGATACGTATCTTAAATGCACGAGCTGTTTAAAATCCTTCAACGTAGTCTCCGAGGTTGTCCACGGTTCCTTGCCAGCGATGAGGCAGACGGGAANACGAGCTGTTTAAAATCCTTCAACGTAGTCTCCGAGGTTGTCCACGGTTCCTTGCCAGCGATGAGGCAGACGGGAAACACCATCAGCTGCATGAGATCCGTCAATGTGCGCCACCACTCGTCGAAATGCTGTGACGATGTCTGCCTCATCGCTGGCAACGAACCATGGACAACCCCGGAGACTACTTTGAAGGATGTTAAACAGCTCGTAGACGTGCGATACGTACTCGTTCATTTAGTGTATACAGGATGCACGAAAATAAATCTATTAAACGGTGATTTCGAGCAGCCATGTTTGTCTTTGTTCCATGCCGGACATTCCTGCATCCACACCCCATGTGGTGTCGCCTTTAAAACCTACTTGTCGTACACTTTCAACTGTAAGTAGTACATTTCCTGTGTTGGATCATTTTCCGGAGATAAACAATAATTGCCATGGCTTCTGAATCAGCCCTCGTATATTCATATATCTTAAAGTTTCACTTTTTAATAGCTATTCTGTGTTTTATCATCATCATAAAATTATTTTTTCATTTATAAATGGATTGAAAGAATTAATAATTAATTTAAATGAATCCATACCTTATTGCGCTTCAAGTATCGTTATCATTTAGAAAATATTAATTTGTAATTAAAATATTATATGTAATAAGTAAAAAGGAACACGTAACAAAAGGTATCCCTTCAACGCGAGTTGATTGGGGTTGTGGTGTTTAAATTCTTATATAAACGAATAAGGTAAAAGTTCTGTTATAGGAAATAATATTATATCTGTATTCGTAAGACATATATATTGTAGAGAAAGAATATCAATTATTATTGATTTTGTAGGTATACAGTATAGAAGTTACTGCTAATGGAATACAGAGTATTATACATTGATAAATTTAATAAAATAAATTAAAACTTTAATACATATAATAGTTTTACAAATAAATTNACAGAGTATTATACATTGATAAATTTAATAAAATAAATTAAAACTTTAATACATATAATAGTTTTACAAATAAATTAGTTTCATTGTTTATGTTTATGATGTATACTATTTAATAAAAAAATATAAACGTGATTTTAATAAAAACAATTTGTAAATAATAATTTAGTTGTACGGTAATTGGAAAAAAAATACACATGGTACTGGTTGGCTTAGTGTGATTCGCTAGCATAGTAAATGCAAAATTTTCATAGTTTATTGTAAAAAAAAAATTTATTACACAATAACATGTGCCAAGTGGATGTTCAGTCGTCATAAATATGTATTTTTATTACTAGTACATTAAAGAAAAAAACTAATTTCCTTTTAAAGAAACCAAATTCTGCGTTCTTTTCTATTTTATATGTAAGCATATATACTATGTAAACACACTGTTAGTATTAGTAAAAAAAAGAAGTACAACAAGTATTATTTGCTACTTCGAACTTCGTTCGATATCCACAGATGTTTTGCGATTGTATTTAACTTAAATAACAACACAAATTTCCACTTTTCACTGTGTTATGTTTAGCTTGTAGCTCATCTACTTCTTCTATAGTTTATTAACAAGAAGACTAATGGCTGCACAACTGGCTTTTAAATTTTTTCTATAAACCTACAAAACTATACAGAAACTACTATATACGCACTTTATACAACAGTAAATCTGTATAACTCACGTTCAACCAATACAACAAATCAATGCCAAATGGTAAAGTGCCACAAGGCCAGCCTTAGTGCCTTGAAGGGCCCGATATTACCTAAGCGGGGAGCGTCAGAGATAGTCGTACGGAAAGCCTATCACACACTACTAACATGTGTCTCGCAGGCTTCACGCATGTTTAGAACGTCGTGGGTTCGGNAAGACTAATGGCTGCACAACTGGCTTTTAAATTTTTTCTATAAACCTACAAAACTATACAGAAACTACTATATACACACTTTATACCACAGTAAATCTGTATAACTCACGTTCAACCAATACAACAAATCAATGCCAAATGGTAAAGTGCCACAAGGCCAGCCTTAGTGCCTTGAAGGGCCCGATATTACCTAAGCGGGGAGCGTCAGAGATAGACGTACGGAAAGCCTATCACACACTACTAACATGTGTCTCGCAGGCTTCACGCATGTTTAGAACGTCGTGGGTTCGGAGAGCAGGGGGTGTGTACGCATTAGGGACCACTGATCTGTCCTCTGTACTGGTGATCCTCACCTGCAGGAAAAAGTCCTCAATGCCTGGCTCCTAGAGTAATTTCTTACTTTGTGCTACCCTCACTAGTGTGGTTGTGGCAGGGGTATTGGCCGATGCCATACTCTATCACTTGAATAAATGTTTGCTTGCTTTTGTGTCCTCGGCGCTTTCGTTGTTTGATGTTATGCACGGCGTCGCCATGCTTTTCCGCGTGGACTGGATACTGTTTGAGACGTCAAGCAAGCGTGATTTGCCCTGAGTACGATTGCGGCATCGGTACGGAGAGCAATANAGAATGGTTTCCGCGTGGACTGGATACTGTTTCAGACGTCAAGCAAGCGTGATTTGCCCTGAGTACGATTGCGGCATCGGTACGGAGAGCAATACTCAATAGTAATAACATCATAACTAATATTTCAGCGCGTTTACTCTCTTCATTTTCGTAGTTATCTTCAATGCTAGTCGTTAAAATGCAACGCAGAACATTTCATTTTGTCATTATATCTTGGACTAAGTTAACGTAACGGGAAGGTGTGATGTACTTTTAATAGCGTACTTGTGACTCATGGTATGTTAATATTATTAATTTTTTTTTAGTGTTCGAGAACTCAGTGGGGTATGAAGTGTATTGGAAAACCTCTTCAGAAGCATAAACGTATGATAACTGTTATATCTACAGATTTCTGACATTCAGCACTTAATGTTGCTGTACTTTTATAGATTATGAAACGTTCCTTTCCAAGTAATGCTGTGTAAATCAGCTAATTTTTTTTTTTACCAAAATTCTCTCTCTCTCTCTCTCACACACACACACACACACACACACACACACAGTGTGTGGCGATGTGTGTGTGATCTGGAAAGCAGGTATGCACAACATTTTATTATTATATTACTTTTTGAAAATACAACACACTTGTTGGATACTTACTTTTACAGTGTTCCTAAGAGTTCCCATGTCATGAAAACTAACATGTCAAAAGCACATTCAAATGTAACATTTTATGCGTATTTCGATAGAAATATATGCATTATATTAAAACATTCTTGACTTTGTTAAAAGACTAGAGAGTATTTCGCCTCCTATATTTTCACGCTGTTGAGCAGGGAGGAAAACATTTAACGCCTGAAGTTCCTCTGATACCAGCAAAATTTCCCATTTCGCGTTTCCATGAAATCTGCTTGTATTTCCACAGCTTGCTGCTTTCCCCTCTTCGCTAATTCCAGGGCTTTCCGGAGATTACTTATACTCTTTATAAGTCGGAATTAACGCGCAAGTAAATAAAGCCCCATCTCTGTGGTTACCTCAAATGTAAATTAGGCTTTTCAACTGTCTAGGGTTACAGAAGCTCTGCTTTGGTCGATAGCCTTGTAGTGAAAATTGTTTGTGAAATTCATAGCTATTTAAAGAGTATTGAGCGTTTTCAAATACATTTAAAATTACTTCCGCGTTTTATCTATAAAGTTGCTTTATTTTAGTGACATACCCCACAACTATGTTTATATATTTACAAAAAAAGGTTATTAAATAAATTGTTATTGCATGGCTCCATGTAAGAAAGTTATTGTCTAGGACCAAATGCATATACTTAAAATAGCTTTTTTACCATATGCTGTATATGGGTATCACTACATCGCAGAAACAAATTTTACCTAAATAATTTAAATGTAATAAATCAGAACTCACACATAAACTAACACATATAAAGCTACAATAATAGGTGGTATACGACGATATAATGATCCGTGTTAATGCATATATGTTTTTGCTTGTGTATGTGTGTGTGTGTGCATGTATCTGTGTAGGTATGTTTAAATTGCGTAAAAAGTGGACTTTCACAAAAACTGGTTTTTAATGAAATGCTATATTCACGAACTAAACCATAACATGTTTCGAAACAATTTACATAGATTTGGCAATTAACATATACACTATGCACACTTAACTATTTAAATTACATCAAGTAATATGAAAAATGATTTTAATCACAACTATTTTAACAATATATTTTAATTAAGTAGTTCTATTTGCACAGTTTGGGTAAATTTCAACTAAAGATATTTTATAAAGTTAAGCTATCAGTAATTGCGAATTTCAGGCGGAAATATTTTTGGCACATAGCATATAAGTTGTAGCGAAAACCAACTATAAAGTAACTAGTAAAATGTTAATCCTGTATACTTGTTGTGGGAAAAAGAAAATGAAAAAGTCATGAGTTGCAGTTATATAAAACATAAATAATACTATAAAATTACTATTCATATTAAATCCTCATTCATTCTTTATTTGTTGTGATCAAATTTAATTTATTGATTTTCGGCCTTCGGAATGTTCAGGCCGCTTATAACCTTGCTATTTATACGCTCTGCATAAGCATTCATTATTTAATTTGTGTAGGCATCTGTGCACATGTGATTGCCTCTTCTGCCATTAATTTTTAATGCCTTCGCCGATTTTTACAAAAGTCGATGCACTTATACTTTCTTTGTCCTCGAACTGTTTATTTGTTCCAAAATGGTGTCTTTATAAATGTTTAGAACGGAACGTCGTATATCATTCACTATATCACTAATTTGACCCAAACTTGATAAGTTGGCATTATCCAATGTCACATTTAAAAAACAATATATGGTTTGAAATTTGGTGTACTTTTTTAAGAGGTTGTGTTACAGAATAAGCCAAATATTCTGTAGAAAATTCTGTAGTCTAAGAAGTTTATCATAAAACTGTTCGCCACAATAAAATTTTACGACGGAATGCAATATCTCAGGATGCATTAAACCGATTTCAATCCAGCTTATTCCACAGGCATAACACAGATAGAACATCTAGTTACACATTGATATATGTATTTCGTGTACCATTTCTAAATGTAGTGCAGTCTTAAAATATATTTTGTAGGTTATCTCTAAGAATATATACAAACATATTCCAATAAAATTTAGTTTTAAATAAATGTAATTGAAGAAATGTAACATTTTTAGAATACTGATTAATGAAGACGCTATTTTAAAAACAGTTGCCTTCAAAATTTTGCTAAGCTATATTTATGAAAATGTTATTTTAAATTCAAACTTAGTAACTTTGTATGGACTGACGCTAGGCTGTGTACGCCCCACAGTTGGGAGCCGATTTAACTTGATGTATGTAGGCCTCACAGTTGTGCGCCAAATTAACTTGATGTATGATACATTAACTAGCGTTGCACCCCACGTCCGGGCGCCACTTTAACTTGACGTATTTAGGCCCCACAGTTGGGAAGCCGCTTTACTTGACGCTATATCGCCTCTGTGGAAGACAGAGTGGCGTATAGTGTCGTTAACGTCCCCAGGCACCGACTATATGACGCCTGAAGGTTAAGGGGTTTGCAATAATTTAG
>NQII01000637.1:465082-489072 GCA_002778355.1 Clitarchus hookeri
GGGGGGGGGGAGTGGTTGTGGGCCAGCGCCGCTCTAAAATTCCTAAACCGTCACACGACAGGACTTATGATAACATTGTTTCCTTTAAATAATACTTTCCATTATGTGCCAGTTTGGGATAGTCACCAAAAAACATTATTCTTATGCACTATAGACCAGGACATACCTCACCGAATCAGACCAATTTTGATATACGATATGTAATTATGCATGAAGCATTTGTGACACTTTGACATATTGTAATCATAATTCTATAATAGTGACATTAAAAATTTTTCAAAGATGCACACTGAAGAGCCAAAAAAAACTGGTATAGGCATGCGTATGCAAATAACAGAGGTATAGAACCAATCAGAGTAACGCGATGTGGTCGGCAGCTAGATCGGTTACTGCTGCTACAATGGCAGGTTATCAAGATTTAAGTGAGTTTGGACGTGGTGTTATAGTCGGCGCACGAGATGAGACATAGCATCTCCTAAATAGCGATAATATTTGGATGTTCGTTTACGACCATTTCACGAGTGTACCGTAAATATCGGGAATCCGGTAAAACATCACATCTTCGACATCGCTGTGGCCGGAAAAAGAAAGTGAAAGAATGGGACAAACGACGACTGACGAGAATCATTAAACGTGACAGACGTGCAATCCATCCTCAAATTGGCGCAGATTGGATTTGTGGACAGCCCTGCAGGATTCATGGTGTGAATTGCCTCCTTGATTCCTTCAGACATTAGTCGAGTCCATGCTACGTCGTCTTGCGGCACTTCTGCGTGCACGGGAAGGGGGGGGGGAGGTACAGGATATTAGGCAGGTGTACCAGTTTTTTTGGCTCTTCAGTGCATAATAGCTACGTAAAAATTATACTACAATCATCTGCAAAAATTATTGCCCCATGACTGTGCAATCAGAGGGGCACGTAATTTGATATAAGGAACAGGATATGGTAGTGTGTATACAGAAAATATAAAAATATTGAACCACACTAATCATGTGTTTTTGCAGGTGACCATCACTTGCAGGATAATTTGAGTATGGTGTTGGACCACTTATATACAGCATGCAGACAGGCGGCTATACGGTCGGGCATGGAGCATACAGACGTCGGATGTTCCCCTGAGGAAGATCATGTGACAGTTGGTGCAACTGACATTCCACATACGCCATAATTGTTGCGGGCTAAAGTTGCCGTCCAAATTGGTGCCAAAGTTATCGATGGGTGAGAAGTCTGGGGACCTTACTGGCCAAGGAAGCATGTGTTGATATTAGAAAGGCAGGCCCGAGATGTCCGTGTTGTGTGAAGCCGCGCATTATCCTACTGGAAAATGGGGTTTGTTAATCTGCACCAGGAAGGGGAGCGCACATAGTTGCAGAATTTCCTGGAAGTATCGTCACGCCATTAGGGTTCCATCAATCACCACCAGTGGGGTACAATAATCGTAGGGAGTTGAACGCAAACGATAATACACCTCGTTGGGGCGGGCGGTGTCCCGCTCTACAATGAAGCGTGGATCACGGCACTGGGCAGGATGTCTCCAGACTCGAATTCGGCGGTCTTCTGTATCCAGACACCGAACAACAATGGTCGCCAATCCTCAATATGTCATGGTGCCCGTTCTCAGCAAAATTTCACATGTGCTCGGCGATGCTCAGGTTGCAATGGTAGACGCCGTAAGGGTCACCGCAACGATAGGCGTATCCCCTGCTGCCGTAAATGTCCGTGGATGGTTTGCAGCGATGCCCTTGAAGCCTGTCGCAAGATTAAACGACCCTTCCTGCTGGTGGTCCACCGGGGACGACCCGAGCCTTTTCGATGGGCGTGTGTACCCTCCTGTTCCCACTGTGTCTAACACCAACTCACAGTGAAGGCAGAACGGTACAAGAGACGAGCAATGCGCCAAAACGTCCAACCTGCCTCTCGGAGGCCGACGTTGCGGTCTCTCTCAAACTCATTCAGCTGGGAAAAGGCTTGTCAAATGCGCCGTCGGTGCATGCTTCGTGTTCACTGAATTTAGATCTGTGGCTTACACTGCTACTAGGGCTTTGTTCAGGGTTTTGCAGTTGTGATTGATGGAAGGACGTGTATGCCACCTAGTGGCACATCTGCGGAAGGAAATCGCATTTTACTCAAATGAAACGCATGCCGGGCTATGGTGATACTGTGTGGTGACCTTAGTTGTATTCGCGCTATTGGTTTATCGTGATACATTTTTTTGCAAATGATTATAATTGAATCCAGAAAATATACATATATTTTTAGCAGGCCCTCCTCTTCAGTATTTGCATTTAGCACCAGAAGAATAAATAAGGATATTGTATTGTATCTCCGGAACCAATTGATAGATTCCCACCAATTTCTGTTTACAAATAATACAATTCCGTCCACCATGGAACAAAAGCTTTAGTTAACGTGCTTTTTCCAAAATAGATACACGTCCATATTTACGGCCATATATTCGAATGTGTAAAAAAATATTATTCGTTAGAAAAATTATTAGACCGTGTCTATTTAGTGAATGCCGTATTAGCACACATTCTTTTGGAGTAAAATCCAATGGGCAGACATACTTGTCTGTTCTTTCTCCACTTTATTTCTACCCACAAATAACAAAAAGGTCTATAACATTTCTTATAAAATATAATTCAAATTTACTATAGTTTATTTTTGCAAGGGAAATTACATTCAAAAACTTGTACGTTACTGTCCTAGAAAACGGAAGTAAATATTTTTTTCAATCTCTGATTAAGGGGTGTGGTATGGCCCACTTTGAATACATTTGCTTGAAGAGTATTGAATGAAGGGAATTATTGTGTACAGTACAACGTTTTTTGGTGTATCTGTTAAGGATTAGGCATGCCAATGCAGTTGATGGTAAAATAATGTATAACTACTTGGGCCTTTATGAAAAACTACACCCCAACTGTCAAATCTTTAAAATTACGTGTATTGGTGTAAATTAATAGTAGTGCATTCAACTTATATTTGCTTTTGTAGATTGAAACTTTAATGTCCATTTTCAAGATATCTTTATTCCTGACGATGAAGAATATTGTATATGATGTATTTTCAATGACTGCGACGAATACAGACCGAAGCCAAACTCGTTCATTGCAAGGTCACAGAGAGTGCCGATACTGTGATAAAGTCTTCGCCTTGGACTCAAAGCTTGGCAAGGTGAGAAGTTTGAATGTGCGAGGAATCCCTATCGTGTGATACTTGAACTGCGAAAATATTTCAAGGCAGTTTGCTTGAAGTCACGCAGAACTACAAGTTTAATATTCCTCTGCCGTCCAATAGATTGCGTGGGTTTCCATCGCTACCTACGCTTGCTATGCAACGTACAGTGTGCACATAAGATGAGGCAACCACAGACAAATCAAGGCGCATGCAGCTTGCAGTACAATCGGTTCGTGCACAGTATACTTTCTTAACTCCCACGTGAAAGGAATGAATATCCGAATGATAGTACAGCGCCAGTAGCTGCGAAGATTATTATTGACATTGAGGCAGCTCTTACATAGAACAAGAGAATTTACAATGCACTGTTGAAAACATTTCCCGTCATTCTACGGAAAAGCCCTATACAAATCTCCAGAACACTGTGTAAAATCGCGGACATGTTCTTTTCCAATAAGAGCCTTTCCGTAAATATCATATATTATTATGTGGATTCAAGGAACTTTCCTTTAATTTGCTAGTTATTTTTCTTAAACTCCTGTGTACAAACTAGAGATTACGGCAAAACTTCCATTTACCGTTTTGTCACTGTGTATAACAAATAAATATTATAAACTATTTTTTTTTGGAATGATAGTTGAACACGAATAAAAAGTTTCATAGGCCATGGCACAATTTGTCTACGATCGCTTTGTGGGAATTTAGGTTATTAATATGTTGTTTGAAGAAATGGGGAATACACTACTTTTCAGTTTCTACTCATGTTTGAAAGTTTTAAGGTGGCTAACTGTTACCCGTGCCTCATGTGCTACTCTTTGACGTATGACAAAATATTCTAAGTGGCGCGGATATTCCAATTGCCAAAAACGACAATTTTATTTTTAAAGGGGCAATAAAGGTCCGTGTACACTCGGCATTGTTCGCTCCCGAAAACGGAAAGCTGTAGAAAATACGTAGACGTTCCAAGTTTTGTATTTACGGCTCATGTGAGTTTTCCGTCATTACAGATCGCGATTTCATATATTTACAGCACATTTCCATGAATACACCGACATTTTTAACAGTGTGCATAATGAAGCAGCAAGTGACGAAGATGTTCGGGAAGACAATGCTCACTTCATCATCACTCACAGATCTCTCTTAATAAAACGGAAATTACTAGTACTTACCTAAACAAAATTATTTCGACCATAGGAATATCATAAGGAAACCGGTTGCTCTGAATGAAAAAATCATGTATTGCTGACTAAATTCAAGCTGCAAGATATTGAAAGTTGTGATGTATCGAATAATATAAAAATACATTTGTATTTTAGGAAACTGATTGTTTCACTTTTTTGCCATCTCCAACTTCTCTGTGATATACATCGTAGTACAGTGCTGTACGTGTTCGGCTATGAAGCGGATGTAATATTCAGGACGAAGTTAACTAGATCTACAGATTAGTTTGAATTATTTGTAATGCCCTTTGGTGAAATAAATATGTGCACGGGACGTTTTAAAGAATGAATTTCTGAGTAACAAAAGAGTAAGGAATTTTAAGAGACTGAATGTCTGGAGAAAGTTTGAGATTCGTCTGAGATTGAAGTTGCTATTAATCGTCTAATGCAACGTAACGTTCCTTTTCACTGATTGTATGTGTTCAACGTCTCCATGACTTCGTGTGATTGGGTGACTCCTAAAATTTTACTATTCACTGACTTATTGGGCAGTGTTCACACGATAAAGTGCTAGTAGGCGATTTGTTGGTCTAAGCTTAACATCACAGTACTTGTATTGTATATATAAGTCACGATAATTGCGAATATACAAACATACAGGATTTGCTTGTTCAGTAAGTTTGCTAGTAGATGTAGAGGAAAACAGTCTTGCATAGCTTCTGAAATTCTACAAGCTTTTGAAAACTGAAGTTACCGACACTGGTCGATAGTCAGTTAGCATTGGTGGTGTTATTGCATTAAACTGGTACGGTGCTATCAACTTCAGCTCCAACATTGCCTTTGCTGGGTATGACATCGACTACTTCAGCTGCAATGAGCACGTCACCAGCAAAGGCGTCGACTTTGTCAGTTGCAAAACCAATATCTCCAGTTATACCCACAACTTATTTGACCATAATATGTGCTTGTGCGACCAAGGTCGCTGCTCTTTTAACACAACCATCAGTGGCATCTATGTCATTCTCTTCTTCGGCCGAGGCAATTATACCTCGGCCAGAGCTATCGACAATTTCGGCTGAACCATCAAGTTAACAATACCTTTTTTTTATGCGAGCAATTTCGACTTCAGTGCACACGACATGAACTTGCTAGACAAGACAACAGTCCATGTCACTTATCAATGCAACTGGTGTTGGAAGGAGTCATTGTCGTTTATAGTGATAGCTTGAACAGACATGTAAGAACCTGCAGTGAGGCTGCTCAGTGCTGACCAGTTTTTCAATAGTAGTTTTGTTGTAAACAGATCACGCACATCTTCACTGCCCAAAAACCTGAAACCTACGTTTTCTGTAAGACCTATCCCGCACTCTTGTCGATGTCATAAATGTGGCATTATGTTTTCCTTCAGGTTTGACATAAATGTGCAGAGCAAACAGTATAATTAACTACAAAATTTTCATTTGATGCAGATATAGAAAAATTACTTGATATAATTCTAGTAAATATTATACAATTCAAGAGTTATTTCTGTTAGTGTAGTAGATAATGCGTTATACTGAAAAAAAATGTTCTGAGAAATTATATATTTTATTTAACGTTAGCACCAAGCGAATCTCTTATTATTTATATTACAAAGTTATATAATTGAATCAGGAATTAAATGTAAGAATGTTACAAATTTAAGAGAGAAGGGGTTACGTTAAATTTGCATTAGGCCAAACACCGACCACTGGCCTACTGATTATGGTACCATCGACGAGTTCAAATACAGAAAATAAATAATGTAATCGGGAGGATGTGTGCTTTCTTCATGTAGGTTTGCAGTCAAATCCCAGACCTCTGGAAAGTCTTTAAAATAATTTAATTTTTGTAATTTAATTATATAGAATTTCTGGAAACACTAAATTTTAATTTGGAAAATGTTGCATATTTTGGATTTTGTGGAAATATGTTAACGTTAATAAATATTATTTTTTTAGGAATAAAAAAAAAATTTTAACTGCAAATATTTACAAATATATTTTTAACTTTTTGGGAAATTGCAACTTTTTGGGGGGTTTGTTAATTGCAAGATCACTTAAATGTCAAGGTATAATCCTTATCACTTCACTACCTCCATCATAGGCGAGCAGAGGTTCATAATTATGAGGTAGGGGAGAACAGGGTAAAGTGGCTAGCCACTTGAATGTAAATTACATTTAAATCGTCTACTGTATGTCAACAAAATTTAAAATTACCCTACATAAAATATAGTTATTGAACAAACAATTAAACGTATTATTTGTTTAAGTATTGCGAATTATGATATTATAATGAATTATTAAAATTTAGTTTGCCAAAAGACCTCTTTGTCACTGAATGGCCACTTACGTTTTTCGCATTTACAGTTTATCCCCTTTCGTATATAACGTACATCCATCAACTGAGGACCGAATTAGATAATAGTAAGTAACGAAAACCGACACAAACATGCTTCGGCCATTGGCGAGCGTTTGTTGGAAAACACATTTGGCATATTATTCCGGATGTATGCTAGAAGCTTACTGTGCTGTTCCTAGTGTTACTTTTTATGTTGAAAAATATTAATTACATCTGCTTTTTCTAACTGCAGTCATGGCACTCTCAAGTGGCGAATTTTTGTACCAGTTAGTTCAAACTAGGTGGCAAGCCACTTAGCTCCTTTAGACGCCACTACACAACAGCTTGTCTAGAGTAAAAACTAAGCAGTCTACATAACTTTACAACACATGATTTTAAAGCATGAAAAATACACTGACGAGTTAAAAAAAACTGGTATAGGCGTGCGTATGCAAATGACAGAGGTATGGAACCAATCAGAGTAACGCGATGCGGTCGGCAGCTAGATCGGTTACTGCTGCTACAATGGCAGGTTATCAAGATTTAAGTGAGTTGGAACTTGGTGTTATAGTCGGCACACGAGAGATGGGACATAGCATCTCCGAGGTAGCGATAACATTTGGATGTTCGCGTACGACCATTTCACGAGTGTACCATGAATATCGGGAATCCAGTAAAACAACACATATTCGAAATCGCTGCGGCCAGAAAAAGATCGTGAAACAACGGGACAAACGACGACTGACGAGAATCATCAAACGTGACAGACGTGCAACCCTTTGTCAAATTGGCACAGATTGGATTTGTGGACTGCCCTGCAGGATTCATGGGTGTGAATTGCCTCCTGCATACTTTCAGACATTAGTCGATTCCTTGCCACGTCGTCTTGCGGCACTTCTTCGTGCTCGGGGGACCCTACACGATATTAGACAGGTGTACCAGTTTTTTTGGCTCTTCAGTGTACTATTTTAGTGGAATTACAGTAAATAATTGTAAACCGTCTACGTACAATGTACTGACATAAAATTAACAGTATTCATCACTTGCCATAAATCACGCATGAACAAACCTCAAAAACCTTAATAAAACTAATAACTTGTAATAAAATTAGCTCACATGCTCTCAGAACACTCATGACATCCGTCTTAACGGTTTCAAATCATTGCCACCAGACTGCAGCACTCTCCAGCGGAGTTAAGAACTGATGGGCACTTTACCTGCACTGGCCACTTTACCCGCACTGGCCACTTTACCTTGCTCTCACCTACTAAGTGTTTAAAAAAAAAAATAATTTGAGACCCTTTCTCTGAACCACCGTTTCTCAATAATAAACAATAGTTTTAAATATGTAACAAAAATTTGCAAGTTAACACTCACATGTTAGCTAAGAAATATTTATTGGTTTACGTTACAGTAAGTAAAAAGTAAAGTTTGATTTATAAATATTTAAACTTCTCAAAAATAGGAATCACATCTTATAATTTATCTCACAAAAGTTGCATAACCGATAATATTTTTGGGGCATTTTTTTTAAGATCTACACTCTAAATCGTAATCAGTGGATATTTGAAGATTGCCAGTTAAAATTGCTGCATCCGGAATCAGTAGAAAAAATATCATTATTTCGGCAGTTAGAAGAAATACACTAATTCAAAAAGTAGAAAATCAGTTATTTATAGTTGGCTAATAAATAAGCTCCAAGATAAAAAAAAAGCAGAGAATTCCTATGAAATTTAAGTTAAGTACTATTGATTTGGTCACAAAAATAAATTTTGTGGTTGTGGTTGGGATCGAACCACCTCCCAATAAAGGGAAACCATGATGCAGAGTCCATGGAGCTTGTATTATGGGTATTAGACCCATTTATAATGGCACACGGCTGTATGGTTCATGATGTGAAAGTACTTCATACTGTCTAAATAAACAGGCTGAGTATAAAAGAGTACCTTAACTTTCGAGGTCTATAATATCACAACCAAACCACAGACAACCTTGATTGACCAATCAAATGAACCGTGAGACCGTGAAGTTTGTTTATCATACATTAATTAATTATCAATGTCACCACTACGAGCGGCCCGAACGACATCTACGCGATAATCAAACTTGATCCATACTCTTGTCAGCATGTCCGGTGTTACGATTTGGTTGGCGTCCGTAATTCTCGTTTTGAAGCGGTTAATGTTAACCGGCAATGGTGGACGAAAAACTTGATTCTTTATGTACCCCCTATAGAAAAAATCGCACGGGGTAAGATCCGGGCTTCTTGGGGCCAGTGATGAAAGAGACTGGTCACCAGCTGCTCCTCGACCAATTCAGCGTTGCAGCAACGTCTCGTTCGGTATCCGCGAACAGCTAGGTGCCAATGGTGTGGCACACCATCCTGCTGGAAAATGAAGTCCCCCGCCGCCTCTTCCAATTGAGGAAACAACCACTCTGTAAGGATGTCATAATAAGGGATTCCAGTAACAGTGGGCTCGTGAAAAAAGAAAGGGCCGAAAACCGTGTCTTTGGATACAGCGCAAAACACGTTCACTTTAAGGGAAGCGCGCTCGTGTTCGGTTGTTTCATGTGGAGGCTCCTGACCCCATATCCGCACGTTGTGCCGGTTCACCTTACCAATTGTATAGAACGTTGTTTCATCGCTAAAACTTTTTTAGACATGAAGGCATCGTATACCTCGTTCTGGGCAAGAACGAACACGCAGAAATCTCGTCTCAGTTCTTTATCCCTTTCGATAACAGCCTGTACAATCTGTAACCTGTATGCTTTGTACAGCAATCGCTTTCGCAACACTGTCCATATAATCGATTGAGGAACTTGCTTTTCCCTGCTAGCTTATCGAGTTGATTTTCTCAGACTGCGAAAGAACGCTTGTTGAATCCGTTGCAAATTCTCTTCGGACACACGCGGCCGCCCGGAACTTTTGCCTTTGCAAAGGCATCCTGTATCACGGATCTGACGAAACCAACGTACGATTCTCCACCTATGGGGAGGATGACGTCCATATTTGCAACGGAATTCAGGTTGAACAGTCGTAACCGATTCACATTTAGCAAACTGAATAACACAGAACGCCTTCTGTTGTTCCTTCGCCATCGTGATGCGGACTTACACACAACACACGCTCATAGTTTGACGACAGACGCTCCCAGTGTCATCTCTCGGCTCGTAAAGGAAACATTATACCATCCCTTTCACATTGACGTGTGGAATGCGAGTTCGCTTCCCTCTTACCACCTTAAACCGAGAGTTACGAACGCCATCTAAACCGTAACACCGGAGATGCTGACAAGAGCGTGGAACGTGTTTAATTATCTCGTAAATGTCGTTCGGGCCGCTTATGGTGGTCACATTGAACATTTATGAATGTATGGTAAACAAACTCCACGGTTCCAGGGTTCATTTTATTGGTCAATTGAGGTTGTATGTATATTGTTTGGTTTTGATATTATAGACCTTTAAAGTTGGGGTATTCTTTTATATTCAACCTGTATACATATTCTGCGCACGTATTTATATTTTGTAGGTTCGAAAGTCAATCAAAGTTATGTTTAGTTCACATTCTGTGTTTTATAATTATAGCTTTAGTGGTTTCAATCTACGAGGTTATTGATGTTTACTAGTATCCACCATTTTACAATCCAACGAGATACCACAGATTTGAAATGTTTTTTTTTTAGTGACAAATTGATCAGTAATGATTTTACTAATTCAACAGTGAGATGATTAAATAAGACACGTGTAATTTCACAGACAAATTTTTTGTTTCCTGCAAGTTAACCAATCAAATAATAAGAAAATTACAAATTGTATGTAATAATCAATTAGTTCTAACATTCCACTGTCGAATAAGCACAGTTTTTAGTAGTCAATCTGTAACTCAAAACAACAGTTTCATTCTGCGAAATCTCGTTGAGTTGTAAAATAGTGGATACAAGAATACAGCGAAGACCTCCTTAATTGAAACAACTTTACTTTTAAAGCACAGAATCAAAACTCAACTTAGATTGACTTTCGAAAATTGCAAAGAAATGTACGTGCGCAGAATATGGGTATATTTCGACAGCATAAAGTACTTCCACATTACACATTTTAAAGCCATTTGCGATAGTATATTACTGCTACGGAAAATACGAGAACGATCATTAATGTAGTAAAGACGTGAAGTTGGTAAAACGACAGAACTGAAGAATGGAATATCTGTTGCATTTCGGGCGGATGTTCTAGCCTGTCCACATATATTTTTTTTGTGCGGGTAATACATTTTTTTTTTTGCGTTAAAATAATTATACTTAATTTATTTCACACCGTAATGGACTTTTTAAAATCCTGATGCTTAATAATTAATCGTCTTTAAAATCTTGATTATATAATGTTTGAATTAGTGGATTTCNGCGTTAAAATAATTATACTTAATTTATTTCACACCGTAATGCACTTTTTAAAATCCTGATGCTTAATAATTAATCGTCTTTAAAATCTTGATTATATAATGTTTGAATTAGTGGATTTCTTTAAACTGAAGTTATTAGTAGTTTTATTTTTCTACTGATACCGAATAGAACAGTTTCAACTGGCAATCAGTAGGTATTTACTGATTCCGATTTAGAGTATACGTATACTAATTTATCGTTATTTTTTAAGTATCCAAGCTATATTTATAAAACAGAATAAATTGTGGGAACAGTCTTCACTTTGTTACAGGGACGTAACCGGGGGTAAACCCGACGGGCCCGGCCTCCAACATAAAATTTTGATCATAATTGCAAATATGTACTCTCGTGTAATTATTCCGCAGTATTAAAAAGCAGCGATATTCGAAAAGCAAATACTGTAGTTACGTAGTAAAATAATTTTTTCATAAAGAGGCTAGATGCGACGAAATGAAATATACATTATTTGAATACTCCAGTTGAACACAGGTAGTATTAGTGAACTGTCCGCTGTAGCGTACTATAAGACCAATCGTCCCATGGTTTCGCAGTAAACTCTGGAATGACACTCCCACAAAAAGTTTAAAGTGTTATACTTTCATAGCTTCCTTGTCTTTGATGTGGAAAAAACTGATTGGCAGAAAGTACAAATTTCTGTACAAATAGTGCGAGATACATTTAGGTTAATTGCAATAGTTCTAGCGTTAACTGATTCCGTAGTTACAGAAACAGCGTTAGAATTTTACGTCTAATTAACTTAACAATATTAAATTTTTCTGTGTTTAGACAATAAGTAAATAACTGCACGATGCTTAAATTTTTCTGCATTCCCTTTTGCCATCTGCAGTAGTTACCACCTTGCTATCGTCATTGCATTGGAAGTTTACATGGGTTCGTGAAGCTTTCATTTATTTAACAAAGAAACGGTGTCTAGTTTAACCGCAATTGTTTTATTAGTTTCCGATGAGCTGTAAGATATTTTTAATAATTTCATACACTAATTATTAAATTTAATTGACTTCGATTAACTCCGTGGTCAATTACGAAGTAAATACCCACTGTAATAATTTTCTTAACCTAGGAGCTTTTATTAAAGCGTAAATAAAACTTGGAAAGCATTTAATTACCTAAGTTATAAATTGACGGAAAATATAACGCAAATGTAGCTAGTTTTTGTTTCACATTCAGATGTTTTCTAATTTTTATTCTAATAAGGTGCAGACCGTATTGTTTAGCCCACGTGTTGTATTAACAAAACTGTGAATTTCACAAACAGTCCAGTGGAAGAAATACGTATTCTAATGAGAAACAAAGTTAAACTTCATAGTTAACGTTCATCTAACCCATTTGAAATTACAAACGTTTTGCAACTTGAAAAAGTGAAATTGAAATATTTCAAAACACGCACCTTTAAAGAAAAATAATCATGAATGTGCACTAATTTTGTAACTTGCGTTTTTCTGCCAATATCTTTAATAAATGTTTCGCAACACAAGTATGTGTAAGTAATATATTTAATTTAAAACCTTGAGAAATATATATTTTTTTTCTTTAGTGTCAATTACAAAGAATTTGTTAATAAAGTCAACACTTCTTCTGTGTGAGCAAGTAGTTTTGTGTTGCCGTAGTGACCTGATATGTTAGGATTTTACTTCGCTCAGTCAGGGCTCTTCAGTACCGTACTGTGGTGGAGATGGCTGACTTTAACATTTAACTGGCAGACCGGCAACCGATTAACACTCTGCTCGATATTGGCTATCTCACGCGTATCGTGATGATCGTGAACCAATGAGATTCATGTTCATTATGCGCGAGTGCAGTGAAATGAGGGAAAGTAATAAGGCTATCACAGAAATTATTACTAAGTTGGTTATTGCAAGTAATTACATACACGTATTATATTAAAGAATTTTATTCCTCAATGTTACAAGAAATTAATCCAACATTTCATGAGTTCTTAACTGAGGGGCTTTCAGATATATTAAAAAACAAATTTAATTCGCAGTTGCTCTCGTTTGCAAATAAAACATTCACATAAAAAATATTGCTTCAAAAATGTAATAAATTAAAAATAATAAAATTATTCGTAATAATGTAGTTTCTGGGTTTTAACTACAAAGTTCATTAATAATGAAAATATAATTATCTCACTAAACGTGCGCAGTGACTTGTATCAAAAGCGATGCGGTATAAATGACCTTGGACAAGAAATAAAAACTAATTACTACCCGTAATTCATGACTTAATGCGCGGGAAAGTAGCCAATGTTGCCTTCATATTCACGTGGCTGGTGTTTTTTGTAGTGTTTTACAGCGGTATTTTACAGCGTGTATTTTCTAGACGTAAAGCTATAAATGCAATAATATACTGGTAGCTTCTACGCTTTTTTGACCATTTTCAAATTTGACCAATTTCATTTCAAGAATAACAAAAATGTTAGGAATCAAAATGCCAACTTCTATTTGTATGCGAGAAGTGATCTTGGAACATAAAAAGAAGCAGTGTTGACTAGTGGATCTAAATGTTTTTGAAGTTGTGGCTGGTGGAGCTAAAATTATAGCGAAAAAATCTAATTAAATAATAATATTTTGCACATTGAATAAATTTTCCACTTTTATTCTGAAGACAAACTGCCGAGCAGCTTACAAAGTAACTTAACCAAGACTTAATTCCAAAAAATTTAAAAACTGGAAATAAGTAAGGGTGCAGATAATGTAAGGGTACAACTTTATAACAAGATAAAGGATTTATTTTGCGCCATTTGCCTTAATATTTATTTTGGTCATGTATTTCTCATGAACTTAATTTTACAAGGAATATGTTCCAAAATATGTTATTTATTTCTGACAACATAGATTTTAATATGATTTTTTTTACAGAAGGGGATAAAAGTATAAAATGTGTTTCCAGATATCGTAGATGGTTAGTCACAATATGAAGACTGCTATCTGATGTAAAATTTATAGAAGTGTTCAATGTGAACCTTCTGTTTGCACTTCGCGTACTTACATTGTTTTCTGATTAAGACGTTGGCAAGCAAATCGGGCGATGTAATTACATGACTCCAACTTTAGCCTATCTATAATAATTTAAATATTTTAAAAAATCCAAACATTAAAACAGTTAATTGATATCGAAGAAATATTTTATTCTCCTATGTAAAACAGAATATTTGCCAATCTGAACTGCTGTCAACAAAACGTAAGATGGGATTTTCATTAAATTATTGAACTTACAATTGGCGTCTAGCTTTAAGTTGAAAATATGAGCAAATATTCACGGAAATAAATCTGTATGGATTAATGAGACACGCAAATGTTGATATAACAGGTAATGTTTATGTTGTATTAACTTAAAATAAATTTGTTACATCAACGACTGCAAAAACGCATACGCGCATTACTCACGAAATTTTATATTTTATTTGTAAAAGGTGAAAATAACTGTGTGTTTTTAATGATTTTTAATGCAATGTTTCAATTTTAAATGTGAAAATAAAAGTTACAATGTGTGACATCACTATGTAACAAGCAATTTGTGAGATGGTCACCGAAATTGCAATATTATATCAATGGAAACATAATTATATCTTAAGTTCTAATAGTTGAAGGGACGTGATTCTAATTTTCATGCAATCCTACATCTTGATGTTAGATTTTATAGGCTAAGAAAATTTAAGTGAAAAAATTTATATTTTTATGAGGTAATTTCAAGTAGGAATGAGCAAAAATGGATGAACCGTGTTTGTAAGAATGTCTCAACACTGAATTAGGAGGAGGGGAAGGCAAACCCTTTCTCGCGGTACCAGCGGAAGGAAAGGCTCTTAGCTCAAGGGTCAAGGAACGAGCTAGCCGCACTTCCAGTGGGCTCGAAATAATTTATTTAATTAAAAATTAACTTTGCTAATTTTAACGTTGGGATTATGTAATTTCATATAAGACTATCTTACAACAAAGTAAAATTATGCACGTCTCATGAAAATTGAATAAATTTTTCGCACGGAAACGCAAGAGAGAGTTTCGCTTGGATACTGGCGGTTTCGTTTTCCCGTATGTTGTTGGCTGGTGCGAGCTGAAGAGGGACCAACACGGGGACTCGCGGGGACGCGATAGGCGAGGACGGACACCAGCTTAGTGGCCGCGCCATTCCTCGTGGATCTCACCATCCAGAAAAGTATAAGCTGTTTAATTTTGCATTTGGAAGTACACAAAGTCACAGTAATTGTGTAAGTTTGGGACTTCGAATTAGTCAGCAGTGAGAACTACGTGATAATGGGTAGAATTAATGGTCTGGTCTAGATACAAGACACTGGACGAAACTCTCTACCGATTTGTAACGACATGAAGCAGATTTGAATTATTTTACTTTATATTGAAATCCGAACGTCAAACACGATAAGTGAAACTTTAGCTATAGCTTTACTAACAGCATAAGGCTGTCGAGCAAGGATCGAAGGGCATTACAGAATCAGCCCGATACAAGTGTATTATTTTCAAGGCCCCATGAATTAAATAATTAAGTAGAGTGAAATGCCAGCATGATCTGACGTCAATATGTTAATTTATAATATTTTTAGGCTTCTTAGAGTCTGATGATTTTAGCAGCTGCATAAGTATCTAGATCCATGAATAAAATCTCAAATGTCTGTTTTTGTTGCTCTAAAAGTTTAGGCATTTGTATTATCGCACAGTGATATCAGAGAAAGCAGAAATAAACCCTTTCTTAATGAGGGGAATAAGATTAAATATTAAACTTACACAGCTACTTATGGTTTCTGAAAGTCACTTTAAGTGTAAATAATTCAATAACTAAAGAATCGTTTATGTAAGGTCTTCGTAAACCATTTAAAATAAACTCGATTTTTTTTTCCATTAGGGACCATTTTGAAGGTGCCATAAATGAAGAAAAGTTATTTTGCTTGGAAGTTCACCAATATTATCTTGCATGCATGTAGAAATGGCAACTAGCAATTTGATCAGAATAAATAAACACACTATGTGGCCAAAATTCTTAGGTGACACAGGTTTTCCAAATTAAATTTCATAAGCGACTGCACAAACACTGAACACTGGTATGTTAAAGGCGTATTTGCTAGCATAATGTATCAATGCAATGATGTATGGGCTTTTGAAATGCGAATCACTGTAGGGGCTCATAAATTTGGGAACATTATTCTATTCTTCAGCAATAATACATGCCTAGGTCCAATTGCAGCGATGTCGTTGCGAAAGGAAACACTGACTCCAAGAATCGCTCTGATAGGAATAAGAAACCAATTGTAATTTTAAACTCTTAAGCATGTTGTGGGAAGCATTCGGCAGACATCCATGTCAACAAATAATGAGGACTTCAATTGCGACTCAGGTACAAAATATAGTGATAGGACTCTCTGCGGAGAGGTGATAGCACTTGGTTTTCATGGTCGGTCCCCTGCCAAGAATAATAATAATGGCGTGTGGGGAGTGCACCCAGGGCAAGGCAACACCCTCCGAGTGACGGTCTTTCCAGCTGGGACCCGTAGGTGACCGTCATCCCCGGGCATGACACAGAAGAGAACCGAGAGTGGAGCGGAGCTGGAATGCGGAGGCGGGGGAAGCGGGGAAAACCCGCCGGCAAGCGGCATCGTCAATGGCGATTCCTACATGCGGGGATCCGGGAGTGGGCCCGCCGGGGATCGAGCCCGGATCGCCGTGGTGGGGGGTGAGCGCCCTGGCCACTACGCCACCGCTGCCCCCCCTCCCCTGCCAAGAAACCACTGGCCTCATGCATCAATGCCATACATTACTTGAAACGATGCAGACGACAACTGTGGAATAGTAGGTTTTTAGCTAGAGATATGTCACAGTACATGATGGAGTATGCAGATCGACATATGTGGACATAGAGGATACCTGTTTTTTTGTATTTACCAGTGCGTTTTGTGTCAACACTGAAATTTCGTTGTTATAATTACGTGATCTAAAGATGTTTATCTTGGTTTAGACTCTGGCGATTAGTTAAAATGAATGGAGCAGTAAACACTCGCATGTACCAAGTCATTTTGAAAAGAAGTGTTTCCCACATTATGATACAATTTTGGAGTAGAATATTTTCTGTATAAGCATGGCAATTCTCATGTCCTTAAAGTTAGGTTATTCCATTATGTTTGAAAAAAACAGTTGGGACTGCTTAATTATCCCATTCATATCTCCCACTTATATACAATAGAACAACTGGAGCATCGTTTTCAAGCCATACGCACTCGAGTAGCATATAAACTTCAACTATTTAGCATTATATAGAAAAAATGGAAACAAATGCTACCAGCTCTACGTTTGTAATATTAAACATAATTTTATATAAATCTTTCAAATCTACTGCAGGATGTAATACGGTATTTGTTTTAATCCATGCCCGATTGTATTGTGCGCCACATTTCTCTGACCACATCAAAAAAAAGATTGTCTGCGAATGAATGGATCTAGTTATGGTGTAGAGAAACGTCTAAAAATTATAACGTTCTTCCGATTCATCTTAAAATAAGCAAATTTTTAACTTTTTAATAAGGAAATGGAAGATTTTTAAGTCACACACTTTTGAGAAAGATTTAAAGGAAAGGGCACGGATAATTTTTGTAATGCACATCGTTTCCCCGGACTCGTNTTTTTGTAATGCACATCGTTTCCCCGGACTCGTACAAATGTTTCGTAGCTAATTATTTCTAAGTAAGTTTTTTATTTATGCCCTTAAAAAGGAAACTAAACTTTTTTGTCTTGCAACAAATAGAATGTATTTTTATAACGATCCAGTGCATCTGCTGAAATCCATATTAATTTAAAACATTATCTCACCAAAAGCTTAAAACATTTTAAATAATTTATCAAACTTATAACAGGGGAAATATAATACATTAACGGTACCCTATTGTATTCTTGGCTCTGAAACTGAAATTTTTTACTGTTAGGACAATTTTCAAATATTATGATTAAATTCTCTTAACCACTTACATACCAAATATCAATGCAATTATTTTCAATAACGATGTTCTAATCTACTATATAAAAATAAGTCGGGTTTTCCTTCCTGACGCTATAACTCCAGAACGCACGAACCGATTTCCACGGTTTTGCATTCGTTGGAAAGGTCTCGGGCTCCGTGAGGTTTATAGCAAAGAAAATTCAGGAAAAATTTTAACAGAAAAGCGGGAAAATCTTTTTTTACATACAGCGCCATCTCTGATACATAGCATGTACTACAAATCAAGTAGATGGCGCCGGTGAGTGATACATTGTTTGACAGCTACTCATTGTTCTCTGCTCAGTGATGTGACAAACTTTCATGTGACAAACAATTGTGAAAAAAAAGTAAAAAAAATAAGTTATTCGTTTCCTAACATTTCAATTGGAAACCATCAAATCAATCACGTGTATTGTGCAAATTTTTATTCAATTTCAACAGCAGGCATTTGTCTTTAAGGTGGTAAGTTGAACTGTGTAAATTATGTGGATCGTGCATTTGAGGTTAAATTCACCACTCTGTCCATAGTCCAAAATGCCTAGAGGACGACGTGCGAACATCGGCCGCCGCACGAGACATGCAAGCCAGCAACAAGTGTATTCACAGAACTTAAGCGAAGAAAGACAAAATATAATAAGAGAAAATGCCCGATTGAGACAACGCGTGAGCACACGAAGATCATTGGCATCATACAATCGCTTGGCATTCCAATATGATCCCACTGCGAACTACAGTGATGATGAAAATTTAGATATTGGACCAATGACGACTATATGCCGATATTGCAATGCGTTAAAGTTCAAAAGAGAAACGGCTGGATTGTGCTGCGCAAGTGGAAAAGTCAAACTGGATCCATTACTTACACCACCACAGCCACTGAAACCATTGTTCGATGGAAGTGATCCCGATTCCAGCCATTTTCTTCAACACATCCTTGAATACAATAACTGCTTTCGCATGACTTCCTTTGGAGCTAATATCATTCGAGAAGGCGGCTTCATGCCGACTTGCAAGGTAAAAGATACAACACACATAACCAATCACTCCTATGTTACACCTATGTTACAACTTACAACTTACTATGTTTGTTTGCAATTACAGATACAAGGACAAATATATCATTTGCATGGTTCAATGGTGCCAACACCAGATGAACCGCATCAATTTCTGCAAATATATTTCATTTCGTCGATGGTGGATCAGCTGAATGTGCGGTGCAATATACAGGGAACACAACAGTTAAAGAGACGAATTATTGAACAGTTGCAAGCATTTTTTCACGCTAATAATGCTGTGGTTAATATGTTCAAAACAGCATTGGAACGAATGCCATCGGATACGCACAAATTTGTCATAAGAGCGGATTGTACCCCAACAGGTGAACATGTGCGAAGATTCAATGCACCCACCGTTAATGATGTTGCTGCAATTATTGTTGGCGATCCAACTAAATCGCGAGACATTGTCGTTCAGCGAAGAAGCAATATCATGCATCGTGTAAACGAGACACATCGTTTGTACGATGCGTTACAATATCCAATCATTTATTGGCAAGGGCAAGACGGATACGACATCACGTCGAAGATGGTCGATCCAATTACAGGTACAATATTCACACACTAATTATTGCTATTATTATTGCTATTATTGCTATTATTGGTTTCCATTAACAATTCATTTAATTTTGCATTTTCAGGCGTATCAACGAATAAAAATCTAAGCGCAATGAATTACTATGCGTATCGTATGATGATTCGTACACATGAGGAGAATGTCATTCTGAAGTGCCGTCGGCTATTCCAGCAATTCGCTGTCGACATGTATGTCAAAGTCGAGACCGAACGTTTAGCGTTCATCCGATTCAATCAGGCAAAGCTACGATCTGAGGACTATATA
The DNA here is from genome assembly GCA_002778355.1 of Clitarchus hookeri. Lineage (NCBI taxonomy): Eukaryota > Metazoa > Arthropoda > Insecta > Phasmatodea > Phasmatidae > Clitarchus > Clitarchus hookeri. Next base: position 485,107 of record NQII01000637.1, read on the forward strand.
CACTTGCGTGATGCTATTCATTCAGATGGTGATGTTCAGAATATTGGACGTCTGACGATTTTCCTTTTCAAATATAAAAAAAATGTTTCTTCATGTTTTAATCACCAAACAAAATGTTGCATAAAACGAAGCCATCTGGTGGCGAAACGGAGTTCGCCGGGTTTGCTAGTATACATATATATACATATATATGCAATTCACAGTAAAGTGAGCACTTTTGAAAGCCTCCTCATTTTGGATAATATTATATGAATTATATTGTATTTTAGCCTTAAACGTTAACTTCCGAGTGCGGTGGAATATACACTCTGTGTTTATTACTTACATGGCAATACTTAATTCAAAACTTGGTTAAAGGATTAAAAAAATGGCTCAAAAGAAAAAAGTAACAAGGGCCTCAAAAATGGTCACTTTACCGTGAACAGCGCATATATATANAAAAAAATGGCTCAAAAGAAAAAAGTAACAAGGGCCTCAAAAATGGTCACTTTACCGTGAACAGCGCATATATATAATATATATACATATACATATATATGTGTGTATACGCACACACAATGTAATCACTCATATGTAGATACTTGTTTTCATTTGTAGCAAATTACTCGCTTATTGGGTTTCTTATTTATGCAATTTCGAAATATTTGATAACTGAACTTTTTAACACTTTAAGAATTAATATTACTGAATATCATACAATAGTGCAATTGAAAAGGGGAGATTTGGCAGTCCCCAAAAATTCTTAATGCCAAAAATGAAATTAATATTTGCGAAAAAATTCAGTTATGCGAGTAAATTCAGACCGTAAGCTATTGCATATTCCTGTAATGCTTCCTTTAATACATTTTGGACAACTGATGTTTACTTTTTCCCTTCATTAAACGATGGCTTCTCAAAAACGCTATGAAAAGCTCGCATAACCGACCAAATATCACAAAAAGTCAATTTAAAATAAAAACTGGGATGTCAGAACTTTTGCACGACTGTATTGTTGCGTATGTTACCGACGTTTTAAAATAAACACAAAATTAGTTACGACGATGTGCGCACGACTAGCGTTTAAAAAATATAAATTTTGAAATGTTATTTTTTCTTACGTGATGGAGAGGAGAACGGAGGGCACGAGTTCAATAATTTGGGTACGTTTTGAATTTCAGATGTTTCGCCGTGGATTTAGTATTCCGACAGCGAGGTGGATGCAAAAGGCCGCAGCTGGGTTGGAATAGTGAGGGGAAAAGGAGGGTACTGCTGAATTTTTGGCGGGCGCAGGGAGGGTGCGGTGCGCACGGGCGACGCCAACTCGGCTTTCGGAAGGCTGCCAAGCCGCGCGCCGCTGTGCACACGTGCGCGTGCAGGATCAGTCGACATGTCCGCGCCGCGTCAGCTGCGCGCGCCCACCCGCCTGCAACGGGCCGAGCCCACACCAGTTAGGTGGTGGTTGCAGGGGGTGATGTTGGCCGTGGTGGTGTCGCCGAGGGTGGCAGGGGGCCGGGGGGTGACGCGTGGTGTGGGCGCAGCACCCGCACATAATCGCCACCCGCGCCAGATAAACTCTTTCGTATTGTTTCGATAAGACCGCAGGGTGCGCGCGCACTCGGTCTCGCTCTTCCCTTCTCTAGTAATCGACTTTAGTTGCGACAGCCATTGCGAAATATAAAAAAACAGTTCTCGGCGAGACCTCGACATACTTGCTACAAAAAGTAACGATCAACTGAAACGGATATTTCCGGGTTTTCCAGACAAAAGAGATATTTGTCGTCTTATTCAAAACTCAATAATTTCACACAACATGCGCTAATATATATTTTAATAAGTAAATAAACTTAAGTGTATTTGCAAATGTCTTACGGCTTTTGCATATGTTTATAGTTACATATCTTATGATATTGCTGTCAACGATACTTCAAGGTCTATCTACTATCTAAGCTATTATAAACTTCATTAAAAATTATTTACACCAATGTAGAAGAAAGTAGTGCCATTAGTTATATTAGTATGTTCTTGAATTTTTGGTGGGAGACATAACTATGTAATAAATTTTGGAGATTGTTGTAACCATTTATTTCTTTGAGAATTTACATAAATTTGTTAGTAAAATTTACATAGGAGAAAATTTTATTTTGACATTATAGCACTCTGGGCGTATAATATATTTGTTTGAGCTGGTGTTGGTTTTATAGATTTAACTTTTGACATAACATTTACTTTAGTCATGTTTTCAATGCACATAACTTTTATTTTTTCCTTATACGTTTTATACCTATTTGTGATCCTTTTGAATGTCAAGATGACTGTACATTGATTGCTCGGTTATCGCAGCAGTGTACAGATGTCATGCTGTTATGGTAACAAATATGGATTATGGAATTATATTTGTAAACGAAATAATACTCTAGGGCCGTATAAGTTTTCTGGATTTCAATGTATAAGTATAAAATGAGTATCTTAAGCATAAAGAAATGTTAAGTAGAATATTGGCTATTTATCGAAATTATTCCTCGTAAAATTCGCAGGGGGATACTTTTGACACACTTTTTGACTTTCTTATGAAACAACTTACCGACGTGTTTAATGCATTCAAAAAGAAAGTATGGGTTTACTTCACTCTTAACTGAATTATCCAATATATATATAGAAGAAATAATTTATACTGGTGTGAAAATTCTAAAAGAATATTTTTCGGTAGATTGGATATTGCGGATAAAAATTCGCAGGAAAATTAATTTGGAATTCTTGAGTGGCGCATAATATAAAATGCCATCCAGTTTTGCCAATCACATAATCTTAATCAAAAAATTGAAGACCGCGTTTTCAAAAATATTTATTTCATTCAGAATTTGCCTTGTCATAATTTCGATCATTACACAGTTTTGTGTAATTCCATGAATGAAACTGTTGATGAAGTTTTGGAATAATATTTTAATGATATCCTCTAATATGAAGCTTTGACTAATACAAGACTTAAGATTATTGACTGGAAGTGACGTACTGAAATTAGTGCACATGGAAAACTCTCTTATTTTTTATTGACCCCTGAATCATTTATTAAGATTCTGTGCAAATTTTAAAATATTATTTTCCTAGCACTTTATACTATAGTCCCTAGAACTCCTGAATATCCTTACATGATGCACATACCTAGTTCAGTACTAGTAGTTATGTATAACCATTAAATAAATGTTGTTGGTAATACCCCATTTGCAAATAAGAATGGTATTTTTAAATTTTATCATGCGTCTGACTTCTCTTTACATTTCTTTAAATAAAATAATCGATTATTTTCTATTAAAGATGTACCACTTGTCAGTCAAGAAAAAATAAAATTTGCATTTGTTAGCCTCTTACTAGTAGTACGGCTGAGCATTTGATTTTATTGATTCTCATATGTGAAATGGATGTATCCTTAGGTAAACTTTACTTTGACTCTACTTAAATCTATTTTGTTGAAATTTGACCTCCCTTTTGACAATAAATATAATTGTATTTTGCTTTTTTACACCAAGATTTCCGCTTAAGAAATTTTCCTTTTGTCGCTTCACAACTGAAAGTAGAATGCTTTACACATTGTATTATAGTAATCACATATTTCAATACTATTGCTCCGTGTGTGCTGCTGTCTATGTTCTACAATCATTAACTGTTTTGCATATTCCAAAATCAGTGCATAATGGCACTTCCCTCAGATTTGCTAAGTATATCAGGATGTATAAAAATAGAAAAAGAAAAATTAAACAAACTTCAAAACTGCAAATTCCTATATTCATTTAAGAAAATCATGGGTAATAACTACATTTTTTAAAACCAATTTTGTAAAGGTAAAGGTACCCCATTAAAAATAATAATATTATATATAGACTAGCAAACCCGGCGAACTCCGTTTCGCCACCAGATGGCTTCGTTTTATGCAACATTTTGTTTGGTGATTAAAACATGAAGAAACATTTTTTTTATATTTGAAAAGGAAAA